>JAAGNO010013616.1:21721-37548 GCA_033439905.1 Ceryle rudis | reverse complement strand
ATGTAAATTATAGTAGTATAATTAATACAATTAAAATGTATGCAACTGCATAGAGGAACCTGTTATGATGAACAAGTATTAGCTCTCTTTGACTCTGTTTTGCTTACCTAAATCCACAAATCCAATATCCACATAGAGTTTTGCACATAAAGATCCCAGCAGGAAACCAAACATTGGGCCCAACATGGCTATTGTGTGCAAACATGCTGAAAATATAATAAAGTAGATGCTAGTACATTTTAACAGATGAAAGAAAGGTTTCTTCTGCAGAGGGTGATCGACTTTTTCTACTACAAATCTCAGTTTACTTTGTGTTGAGATTACCTACATATACAGGAACATCCTCTTCTTTAGCAAAATCATCAAGATAAGAGATGCCCAATGGTGTTATTGGTGTCTCACCAATTCCACGTAACATGTTTCCCAGTAAGATATATATCCACATATATGATGACGGCTCCTTCTCACAGCCTGCAGATGAGAGTTTACATCTTTGTAATAGAAAATTGAATGGGAAACAGTGATAAATCACAGGAAATTCAGCATGAAATGATTAGTTTAATACTTAAGTTATTAACAGCATTTTCTTATGAAAGATTAGTAAAAGGCTGTAAGCCTCATTACACCTTTTAATAATCTTTCAATAACACTCTCCTCCACCCCCAATGTAGTTCTAAAAATACAGATAAGTATCACCCATCAGAAAAAATAGTGTGCAAAAAAAATGGCAGATTGATATTGTCATAAATATATTACCTGACAGATAGCATGTATCTTTAACACGAGAAGTTTGAGACAGTTTCTGGATAACAACTCAGCTCTTTCTCTAGCTATGTCCATGCAAAGCAACAGCTAAACCAGCTGTATTCCATATCAAAAGCAATATCTTGGAAATCTTCATTTATTTCCAGTTAACTCTCTGTAATTACATGTCCAGTCACAGTATCTCTTCCACCTCCTCAACTCCAGGGCCTGGGTAATTGAGCCCCTTCAAACACAGTATTGACATTCCCTTCAGTGTTAGGGGGATTTTAATGTAATTCAAAAGTGTGAACAAAGGAAACTGGGGATCTGGATCCTTATAATTTGTGTTTCCTGGATGTTTCTTCTCCAAATGACATGCACAAAGAGAATTTATGTGTTGCAGATATTCTCAGACAGCTAGAAACTGAAGTTCAAAAATCTAACTGAGCATCTTGCACGGGGCAATGATTTACTAACACTTGCAACCAAGGATAAAACTACCTCCTGTATTTGTACTTACAGTCCCTTACCTGTCTGGGAGACTTCCAACCAGGTTTCGTTCACATCTTGATGTAGGGAACAGGGATTTATACTTGAAGATACGTTGGCTGAAGAAGCTGTATGTGATGTTGTCTCATACTTATAACTGAAAGCACACAAAAGCAGGTTTAGAAGCAGTGTTTGTTAGGGAAATACTAGCGTAGTAGGGCAGGAACAACTTGACTGCTGTTTCCCTAAAGAGAAAGTTATCTTTGTTTAAATATCAGTACAAAGTGCTATTGAAGGAGCAAAAAAGATTGTTTAAGCACATTTTTGAAAACCAAAGCACTAAAATGAAGAACAAATAAAAGTTAGAATCATCTTTCTAGAAGACATAACATTTTAAGCTGGAAATTTCAAAAGGGCTTTTGAAAGTAATTCAGATGGGATTGAACTTTCAGTGTCAAAATTTAGGGTCAGGTCCAAGTGAGCTCCCTCTGCTGACCCCACATTCAAGGAGAAAAAGAAGAATCTCTTGAGTGTAAGTCCCCCTTTTCATCTTAGATATGTATTTTTGGGTTGTGGGCAAGAAGAAGAGTGAGGAAAAGTCATCCTCACGTAGTACCTGTTTCCCTGATAGCTGGCACTGGCTTTAGAAAGAGCTATTTTATAGTAGTGGGTGGATAAAATTAGTGGGTAGAAGACACTCTTTAGCTGTATTTACAAGAAGCAGGGGAATGTTGCCAGGAGGCAGCTGAGCAGCTCAGGTGCTGGAGCTGTTTAGCTGCTTTAACATGATCCTTTTCCCAGATAGGAGCCCTGCTGAGGTGCAAAGTACAATTAGCTTAAGCAGAACAGCATGGTAAAGTATGCATTCTGCTTCTAGGAACTGGGCTGGTTCCATTAGACCAGGCAAGCTTATTTTTCAGGTTGAAACAAAAAGCATTAATCAGGAGAGACAGTGCAGAAGTTTCCTCATAAAAATTCAGGCCCAGTTTCATGAGAAACTGGGTTCAAGTGGGGGAAACCAGAAGGCTGATGCTAGTACAAGATCCACTATCATGGTAAAAAGCATTCCTCCATTTTCTTTCTACAGGAGTAAACCTAAAATGATTCTACTACATTTAAGAGAGCAACATAAATATGTCTTACTCTATATGCTATCACTGTATGGCTAGAAATGTTATGGCATATAAGCAACATGAAGTAATTCTCTGAGCCTGGAAAAGATAAATAAGAATTAGTTCAACCAGCCACAGAAAATCAGTTTAACCAGCCATGTGCATTTGGAACAGGAAAATCTCTGCAACCAGTTCTACCAGCACTGATCCATCTGCAGGCTCTGTGAGAAGCTCAGACGCTGCTTTGTGTGAGAAGCAGTTTCTTGCCACAGGAGAGCAAAATGCACCATCTCACACAACAAGACTCTGATTTCTTCTTTCAAGGAGCAAGATTTCTTCTAATGAGTATCTTTGTGAGTTGGTTTCTTCACTGAGTAAGCTCAGAACCCCTGATTTTACAGGGGGGATTACCTGTTATTATAAATAAAGTCTTATTTCAGGTAGAGATGTTACTTAATATGAAGTTAAATCCTCAGAACTTTGAGATCCTGTTCAAAGAGCACAAACTTATTCTGGAAATCATATAGGTGGATTTTATATTGCACATATTTTTTTTTTTTTACTGTGGTTTGTAATGGTTTGACTTTCCTACCCACATTATCTTGACATCTCCATTAGCAACCAGTGATGCCACATTCTTGATTTTTCCCAGTAAGGTGTTCTTATACTTTGTCATTCAGAAAGGGTATATAATTCATTAAAGCAATAGCACCAGAATAGTAGCATGGTTGAAAAGCTTCAAAGAACAATATAGTTTGCCTAAAATTTGAATTTTCATAAGATTTTTAAAGGTAAGTTTTTCCTCCTGAAAAAAAAATCTAAGTATATTGTAAAATAATTTCCTTCTTTGCCTCTTTTCTGAACAAGTCTGAATAAAAACTAAAGCATTGTAATTTTCCTATTTTTTTGAGAAGCTGAACTTCAGAGGAGCCATATTTTTCCAACCATATGTAATGAACAGAGATATGTGTGCGTAGTGTGATTTATTGCACATCCAGGTGAGGCTCTATAAGCCTTTGGAAGTCTAAAACTTAATACACCAAGTTTCATTCAAAAACCAGAAAGCAGTATCCAATTCCAACATTAGGTAACCTAAATTAATCTTGATTAGTACTTACTATCCCATGAAGAAATGAGGCATTGCTGTTAAAAGACTTCCCAAAGCCATAGTAAAGCATCCAACAGCTATTACTTTGGGCCTATGAAGTTTAGCTCCAAAGTAGCTTACAAATGCTATCACCAGCAAGTTACCTGCAAGGAAATGAACCAAAATCAGTGCCAGATGCTGTGCCTCATATTTCCCTGAACAGTTTACTGCAAATTATAGAATATCAATTACCTATCTCAAAGCTCCCATCGATGAAACCAACAGTAGACGATGTCAGGTCAAACCTTCGTTCAATCTGAGTGATGGAACTTTTCATAATCGTACCAGACAATGTTTTACTGAAGTAGCTGAATGATAAAGCAGCAAGAAATGCCTAGGAGAGATTAAGATGGAAAATGGGAGGTTGAGGTAGGGAAACTGGTCACAGAGGGATCAAATATGTTTAAAACCGTGTAGAACAGTCATCCTCATGGTACTCTTTTGTTACTCAAATGGCAGCAACAATGTTGTATGTGAACTTTCACATACCCTAATGCCACAGAGTGCCAGGGTGGTCTCTCAGCAGTCTGCTCTTGCTCTGTTTTTTTTTTCTTCTGGTGCCAGGGGCTGCAATGAGAGCAGCTGCTGGCTTTAGGGTTCAGGTTTGCAATAGCCATCTTAACGATCAGGAAGCCTGATCTTCCCTGTGTTGTTGATCAGAGGTTTTCCAAAGCAGGGATCCTACGGACTGTGGAAATTATATCTGGCAAGTAACTCACTGGGGACTACTTTACTGATATCCTGAGGTTAAGTTTATCAGAAAGCTGAGGGCTGGTGTTGGGCAGCCAAAATAGTGGGATTTCTAGATGTTGCAGTAAAGTGAAAGTTGCCACAGGTAAAATGCCCGGTCAGGTATTTCATATACCAACTTATGTAATTTACTCATATTAGTACTGATATACCGAATAAGTAACTTATGTTAGTCCAATTTAAATTAATCTTAGCCCCAGTTATCTTCTGCCTGAGTTAATGTCACTTCAGGCCAGTTCATAAATGGCTCTAACTGTATAGATAGACATGGCATAAAAATAAAGGCTTTGTGCAAGTTTTTATGATATTCCAGTATGTGGAAGGTGGTATAGACTGATTGAGTTAATCTCTGTCTTGGATGATACATTTTGAAAAGTGTGTATCATGGCTATGTCAACTGTATACCATATGGAAGAGCTTAATCTTCTTTATACTTTATGGTTTCTTTCACCAACACACATTGTGGCTTTTGTAAATAAAGATGTATTTGATAAAAAGCTGAACTGAGTTGTCTAAATATTATCCAACTATTTCAACATAGTCTAAAAAACAAATAGACATATTGCTCACTGGGTAAAAGTTCCAATACAACACGATGTTGGGTAAGTAAACAAAAGTAAATATAGATTTAGACTTTGCAATACTATCTATTGTAAGGAATGAAGGCAATCCTGGAAGTAGTAGCTTTAAAATAGGTTTGTTTGGTTTTTTTTTTTTTTTTGAACAAAGAGAAAGATCTCAGAAGTGTGGGCTTTGTCTTGACATGTTTTGTATTTCCTAAACTTGATTGGCAAGAAATCTGTGAGAACCACCTTTCTTGCCTTATGCCAGCAGCACTCTGAGGGGTTTGGGCTGAAATCACAAACTGCTGATAGTCATGAAAACACAAGCAACAATTGCTTGGGTATTTTGGGTTTGAAAATACAATCTTCAGATAAACCACAAAACGTTTAATAGGAAGGTGAGGGAGAGTAACAGTTTGTCTTTAATTACCTCCAAGGTATTGTGTCTATAAATCTCTCATTGTCATAAAATTACAAATAGATCCACAGTTGTGTATCATTGCCTGCATATATGATGGTAAAGTTAGTCCTGTGAGTCTCCCAGAGAGATCAGATTCTATTTTTGCAGGCATATATGGGTGGCAAATGTGAGTCATATAAAATAAAAAATATAATAAACTTTGCCTGATGCTTGAGCCAAACTATTTTGGGTGGCTGAGAAGCTTGCAATTACCTACTTTTTTCCATTCATGTTTCATTTTGCAGATCTTTCTAGAGAGAAATGTGTCCATGATTGCAACTCCACTGAGCATATGGAATTTAACCTGAGATAAAGCTGGCTGAAGAAGTAATCAAAACATAAACCCAAACACATCACTGTCAAAAGAAATCTTGCCCTTGTAGTACGTTCAACTCAGAGAGAAGCAACAAATACTAAGGCTTTAACACAAAAGCAATATCCTCATTAGTTTACTTTACATTTGTTCTGTCAATTCTTATGTGCTTCTGAAAGCTTGAAAGCTTCTGAGAATCAGTGGGCTGTTTGACCTGCAACCTTGGTTGAGGTAAAGTCCTGGAATACAAGTTACCTCACCCTATTTTGGCCCTAGAAGGATGGGTGATGATAGCAACCTTCAGATAACAGTACATCATAGTCACCCGTTTTAGAATGATTCAAGTATTGCACTGAAGGTTGCTAACTCTCTCCAATGGCCAAAAAAGGTGGATCTACCTATAAGTAACTTGGGACTAAATAAATTAAATCAGGAATTTTTATTTTCTGTAGGACAAAGACAATATCCAACCCACCCCTGTACCTCCAGTATGTACCCAGTTCCAGAAAAGATAGGGGAAACACAAATGAAGTAATCAGTCATTTCATATCTTCAACAACAATTCTTAACATATGACAACAGTAATTTGTGGTGATATTGATAAGGCACCAAACCTTCAAACCAGTGCAACAGGAAGTCCTCTTTTTGACTGAAAGATTTTTGTTCACTTTGTCATTCAAAAGCTGGGCAGGTTCTGCTTCCTGATTTGAGTCATGGACATTGCTGGATTCCTTTTCCACTGTCATGGTTGATTTCTTTACTGAGTGATCTGAACCCAAGAGAAAGCAATAATAAATACAAAAGCAATAATAAATACAAAAGCAAATACTCCAAAATGGAGTTGCTTAAGGGCCTTTCTGATGAAACAGTAGTTACAGGAAAATGCTGAGATGTTGAAACTGAATCTTTTCATTGGAAAGGGTTTGGCTCAATGACCTGGGTGTTTCGAAGTGTTTATTTGTTTAAATTCTGAAGTATCTTGTTTTGACATCTTTCTTTTCAAGTGAAATGGTCTTATCTCTCCCCACTGCTGCCTGCTCCTTCCACTCCTTTTTTTGGTCTAGAATGATTTTTAATGCTAAAATACAGTTTCCACAAAAGAGTAAAAGACAAACTCTCTTTCCAAAAATAAACTGCAAGTGTCAACAAAGCATCAGTTTTGAAGCACAAGGAGTCCTAGAGAAGCTCTGAATTTGCAGGGCATGTGGCTTAGGGCCCAATTATCATTTTGGTAAGATCTCCGGAGTAACACTGTGCCATTTGACTTAGTCCTTTACACTGGCCTGTTGGAAGCAATTATTAATGCCAAAGGAATTATTTTAGCTATGTGACCTCCTATAAGGAGATTATATGTTCTTTCTTCATGCAAAAGTATCCAGGGTATCCCTAATCTGTTTCTGTTTGCAGAGTGCTGTCTATCTTCTGATGCATGAAATCATCTGCAGCTCCAGCAGTTGAGGAGAACCACTCCAGTTCTCGTGGGAAGAGCACACCCTGTAGCCATAGAGGACAAAGCTTTACCTTTCTTTGATAGATTTTTCTTTTATATATATATATATATATTTTATTGCTGAAAGCCTTGTTTTATGATTAAATTGCATTTGGTTTTCTTGCAATGAATAGTACAAAACTTCTTTTCTCAATTTTTTAAAACTCTGTTTCTGGGAGATAAGTAAGCAATCAAACAGAATACTTCAGTGAAAAGCTGTACATGAAGACTATCTATTATTTACAAAGTTTGTTTAAAGAATGAAAACACTTGCCTGCTTGTGCAACTCCAACTACAAACAGAAAAGATGCCTGAAGGAAGATCCAGATGACACTGCAAAGCTCTTCAGAAAAATATGGGTCACTTAAACCAACCCTCTTCAGATCTGCAGATCTTGACACACAGGGGAGATAGTATTGAAAGTAATAACCCCAAGTCAGAACTCAGAAATCATAGGAAGCAACTTATTTCACCTTTAACAGTAGTGTCCTCATTTGAGAAAAGGGGGAGAAAGAGGTGTGGGAAAATCATACAAAGACAGCTTTTGCATGCTTGAATGGAGCTCAAAAAAGTTGGATGAGCTTTTCCAATGATGGAAAAAGTTCATCTGCAACTGCAAATTGCTCTGCTGCAGGCCACATGGCAGAGTAATACTTGTCAGAGGACTTAAAGGATAGGCATTGCTCTAATGCATGATGGTGAAGAACATTTTTCTTCACTCGGGTGGAAGAGGGTTAATACCTAAGGATGTTTGAGATGAATACAAAATCAGAGATTTAAACAACTTAGGAGTTTCTTGGGCTTAATGTCATGAGCATGTTCTTAGGTATTACTGCTGGCATGAACAAGTCCCTTTCTTGCCCACCACTCATACCTGCTTCCCACACTCTTCACTGACATGAGTACTACTGCTTGTGTGGCTGTGCCCTACGTCTGGGTCAGAACACATGTCTGGATGAAAACAGCCCTTCCATCCCCTTGGGTCCTCAGACAGATAGGAGTAGAAAATTGAGGAAAAGATTTACTCAGGTCTGCACAACTACCAACAGAAATGCGTGTGAAATTAGATTCTTAGTGCTCAAGAACTAAGTTAGTATACAAATAACCTTTGAGCACCTGAACCTCTGAAATTATTTGTTCCTGTGTAATCTGAAGATATTAGCTTCTCCCTGTTATGATGATACATTAAGGACTACACAATAAGATGCTAGGGTAACATGTCATTGCAGTTCACAGGACTAAAGAAGTGGCTTTTTTAGCAGGTACAGCATGACTTAGAATTTGAATGCAAGGATAGGAGGGAAGGTGGAGAAACATGAAGATAGAAATAAGAGGCAAAGTAGAGAAAACAGAAAGGCAGTTAGGTATCCATACATGTAACCAAGGAAGTTTAGATATTATCAGGCTATACCAGTAAATGTTTCAGAGAAAGACTGTGAAGGCACAAGAAGGGAGGACAGTCAGATTAAAAGTGAGAGTAGTAAGTACCAAAGAATAGGCTAAGCAGAAAGAGGAAATATTGAAAAAGGCAGCCAGAGGCAAAGCTTAGGGTGCCAGGCAGGATAAGAAAAGAGAAGAAAAATAAAGTAAAATTCATATTCTGGGGGGCAAAAGCTGCTTGATCCACACAGAAAAGTATGAAGGCATCTAGAAGGTGGTAGTTAGTTGGATCAGTACAGTCAGTACTGAGAGCCTCTTGTGATCCAAGGGGAGGACTCTCAAGCAAGAATGGGGATGACCATCTCCTGTCATTGGTGAATTACATGTGTTATCATTGCTTTGCAAAGTTGTTACTGAAGGTGGTGGTACTTTTGCTGGGGAATGGTGGGACAGAGGGAGGAAAGAAAAAAGATGATGCAGCCTGTGCTGGAGAAATGTTAGAGAGAGCTATGTGCAAGGGTCAACAGTTGGAGCTGCTGGTAGCATCTCCTCCCACCCTCATTTGACCCTGATCTACATGGAAATCTGATGGAGAAGAGATCAGGGCTGGGGAAATGCCATGCCAGAAGAAGATTAGAAAAAAAGCAAAAAGGTCAATTCACAGTTGGTGTCAACATGCATTAGCTGTTGAGCCTGACAGTTTCAAGTACTGATGAAGTTGTTATTTTAGATTTATTGCACTAGTGGGGTTTTTTTGATGTTTAATAAACCAAGGATCTAGTTACAAGAAAATGAAAAGTATGATGCTTTGTGTACCAAAAGTGTTCATTCAATTATATGGCTTCTCTAAAACTATTACATTTTGCATTCACAAACCATTCTTCTGTAGTAATGACTTGAGGTACTTGCATTTACGGAAGGATGAGATCAGTCAAATAACATATTGACATTGTTTAGGTAGTTACTCAACCTAAACAAAAATGACCCTTATTTCCTTCTTGAAGGAAGAAAACAATCCTCTTCCCGAAAGCAAGCATAAGGAAAAAGAAAAGGAAAAAAAAAAACAAACCCCAAACAAACAACAAAACCTGCCAAGCCATACTATGAAAATGAAAGCAAACACTTTTCCAGTAAACTTTTGTATCATACTCTGGTAGCATTTGACAAACAACAAATTACACTTCTTTGGGCTTGTGCTCAGTACAGTCTGAGCATACTTTGAATGGGGGAAGATCTGTGTGGGTCATTTGTATTGGTGGGAGCTGGGAGTTTTCCAGCGTCATGGGAAGCATGTGGCACCTTGCAACTCTGTTCCAGAGTGCAGCAGCCAGCCTTGGAAAGGACAGCTGCAGCCTTCAGTGCATCAGGACCTCATAAGGGCTCTTGCCTAACTCTGTGCCTGTTAGGTAGATCTATTCTGTCATGACCATTAAAAAAAAAATCAAGGTTGGTTTTCTACTCCCAATTATATGCAAATTATAATAAGTAAACCCACAAATTTAAATACCTTAGCACGAATAAGCAGCAATTAGTTTACAAAATTCAAGACAATAGTTTGCTATAGATTTTTTTAGAGTTTTATGAAAGAAAAATACAATGTTTTTTGAGGAATTTTCAAAATTTAACACAGGCACTGGAAGTCCTTGGGCTGTATCTCACCACAGTTGTACTCTCAAGGCTATACTAACATCCAACAGAGCACTGTATCACAAATCGAGCCAGATTTCACACAGCAGTTTATGGAACTGTATTGATTTAGAGTAATTGTAGTGCTAATCCAATTGTCATATTGATTTTTAAATACATTAAGGAATCATAGTAAGAACTTTTGAGCTAATGTAATATGAAAAATTAATATCACTGTGCTGCACAGCTCTAAATGCTGCTTGCATTGCTCATGATATATGATGCTTATTGTTCAGAGACACACATATAAATGTATGATGCCATCATTTAAGCACTGACATTTACAACAGGAATGTTACTGGTGTTCTGATCCCAGGAAATGCAACTAGTACTACACAGGTAATGAATATTACCTGCAAACACTACATGGAGACATTTTAAGGTTAAGACAAATGAATATTAAAGAGGTTCCTACCTAGGTTCTGTATCCACAACAGCAGTTATACTACCACACAGATGCTCAAAAGTCAGAATACTCTCTCCATAAGCAAGTCTGTGCTGGTATGTGGTAGAAGAATCATTAACTTCTAACACAAACTGTGGTTAAGGTAGTTTTAATCTTGTCTCCTCCCAGTTCTGCCCTCTGTTAAAGGTCCCCAAATAGATGTTTATCCACAGTGGTCAAAAATTAATTAGATAGAAAATGTGCAAATGTGGTCCTTTTGTACACTTGTGAAACATCTTTTTTTTGTGAGCTTGTTACAACTGAAATAGTTCATACCTTCCTGTCATTTAAAAAGCAGGTGTCCCAGTTTTAGAAGTGTTCCTGCTTGCTGAAAGCTAAAACGTATCTTGTTATGAAGATTTATTTTCCTAGTCTATGGTTAAAGTCCATTCAGCTAAGACCTGCTAGAGCCAGTCAAAGGCTTGCAGGAAGAGCAAATGTAATGCCTTGGGTATAGTAAACAAACTGGGTACTCAAGAAACACTCATGCTTAGAAGACTGTTCAGTTTTATAGGTCAGTGCTATTACCAACACAGGCAGACTCAGTGTGAAAGTATATTGGGACTATACGTACTTTGGAGCAGCCCTTTACCTACTTGCAGCTCTAGTTCAAGGAAACTTGAGCTGGTTTCCTGACACGTATTTTATCTGTTCCCTTGTTATGGATGATGCGTGATTCCTGAGAGTGATCGTAGTTAAAAGAGAAGTAATTCTTAAAGCATGTGAAGTACAACTACTGTCTGCCTGGGTGTTACACAAAACGTGCCATTCCTCGTAGGCTGTGTGCCCTTCCCTGCCACCACTGTCACCATGCCCATTCTTTCACTCTCTGTGAACAGGTACAGCCTACTTAATAATGCTGACCTTTGGATAATCATAATCGATTTTTGCCTTTATTACTGTTATCAGCAATACCTTGCACTGCTTATGGCTTTTCTGACTCTCAATCAGATAGTTCCTTTTAGGTCCTGAGAACAAGAGACATCATCATAATCCTCAAGAAAATAGTAGTCACTCCAAAGCTACATGTTATGGCAGTTTAACTGCAAGGATTAGTAAAATTATAAATTAAAAATGCAGGAGGAATCCAGACCACAAATCCAGTCTGCAAACTCAAAAGCACCATTTGTGGAAAGGTTGACCGTTCCTTGTCCTGCCTTGAGAATAAAAATTGCCTTCCTTCCCATTCCAACCACTTCTAAGTCTACTGCAATAGATTGGCCTGATGTATAGGAACCTTATTTTAATTTCCAGTCATGATCAAATTAAATTCTGGTTTTGAACTGCCAGAGTCCCTTAGCTTTAGAAGTTCTTCCACTCAATCTGATACTTAGGACTCAACCCTGGTCATAAATGAAGAGAGCACAGGTTTTCAACCCGTTTTACTAGATAAACAAGCTCATCATGTTTAATAATTTCTTGAAAAAGAGGCTCTCTTGATTCTGCAGCATATCCTTGAAGCCCTTGGATACAGTGCTTTCTATTTGGATCCATATTTCATCAATGCACATGGCAAAAAATGTACACAGTATTCCAGGTATAATCTCACTAGTGCCACATCTTGAAATACTAAATATTCCTTATGTCTAGATTTGTCTGATATGTTCTGAGATTATATATATCATTTTCAGAAAAGCACCTTTCAAAGGGTGGTTGCTCGTTTTTTACTATTCACAGGTACACTCAGGCACATCTCAAAACTGTTCAGCTAAGGAGCTCCTACCCTGGAGCAGAAATTCCTGTTACTGGCCATCAGCTGTACAACTTTGTATTTAACATTGTATTCCATTTTTTAAATAGAATTAAATTTCCTAAATATTTTAATACTCAGGTTCATTCTTCTTTTTCCCCTCTGTGATAACTCATCTCTGTTTTACTATCCATATGTTCCATACATTTAGAAACCTACTAAAAGTACCAAAAATTGAAGAGAGACTGGTGCCTAGCTGAGAAACCTAAAATAGATGGGTCTTAACTGTTGGCTTCATCAAAGTTTAGGATGCATTCCAAAAGAAAGTAATCTTAGAGAAAAGCCTAGAGAAAGTCTTAGAATCACAGCATAATATAGACTGGAGGGAAACCCTGAAACTCAGCTGCTCCAGTTCTCAGCACTAAAAGCAGAACCTGTTGCTCAGGTCTCATCAAGCTGAGTTTTGGATGGAAATCTCAAAGGAAGGAGCTTCTACATCCTTCCTTGACACCTGGTCCAATGTCTGACCACTCTCACAGCAAATGACTTGTACAGGTAGATGTATATCTGAGACACATGGGTCTGTTTAGCCTGAAGAAGACTGAGTGAGGATCTTATTAATGTTCACAAGTATCTGAAGGGTGGTTTTCAAGTGGAAGGGACCAGACTCTTCAGTTGTGCCCAGTAACAGGATAAGACATAATGGTCACAAACTGAAAAAAGGGAAGTTCCACCTCAACATGAGGAAAATCTTTACTGTGAGGGTGACAGAGCCTGGAACAGGCTGCCCAGAGATGTTGTGGTCTCCTTCTCTGGAGACTTTCAAGACCCATCTGGATCTCTTCCTGTGTGGCCTGCCCTGGGTGTTCCTGGGCTGGCAGGGGTGTTTGACTCGACAATCTCCAGAGGTCTCTTCCAACCTCTATCATTCTAAGGTTCTATGATATGTATGTATAACTGGAGCCTCCTTTGCTGCAACTTGTTTCTGTTACCTCTCATATTTTTTCTGTGTACCACTTTCACGCAGGGGAGAGTCTGGTACTGTCTTCTGTATAAGAATCTGTTCAGATAGCTGAAGAAAGCAATAAGATCAATCATTCATTCAACTTGATTCAGTTTATCAATGTCTGTCTTGTTCTGGAGAGTCTCAAACCAGACACAACATTCCAAATTCAGTCTGGCAAGTACTGAACAGAGGGAATGAAACAATTTTCCAGATCTTCTGATCTTTAATAACTGCAGTCTAATATGCAGTTTGTCTTGCAGGCTCAAAGTTGCACTACCATCTCATGTTTAACTCACTATCCACCAGGACCCAAAGGTCCTTTTGTGCAAAGCTGTTTTCTCTCTAGTTGACTCCCTTAACATACTTGAGGATAGATTCATTCCATCCCAGGTGCAGGGCTTTGCCTTTTCCTTTGAGGAACTTCATAAGATCCTTTCAGCCTGTTTCTCCAACCTCACCAAACCTCCTCTGTCATTCTGCCATCCAGCACATGAACCGCTCCTTTCCTCAGTTTGGTGTCATACATGGACTTGCTGAGAACACTTCCAGTTCTAATCTCCAAACCATTAATGAAGTTGTTGACCGTTATCATCCCCAGTATTGACTACTGAGGAACAACACTAGCAGCTGGCCACCACTTGTTAGGCTTTGAACTGCTGATCACATTTTCAGATCTCAGCTGTTTGGCTATGTGGATAATAAGGGAGACAGTGTCAAAGGTCTTGCTAAAGTCCCAGTAAACAATATGTACTGCTCTGCCCTTGTCTACCAGACCAGTCATCCCATAGTAGAAAGCAAAGAGCTTGGTCAGGCCTTGATTTGCCCTGATAATTCTATGCTTGCTGCTCTCAGTCACCAGTCCATTGTGTACCTAGTAATGGCTTCAAGGATAACTTGTACCATAATCTTCCATAAACTTTTCTTGGTATTTTCCTTTTATTTGTATTTTTATAAATACAAAAGAAGAAGTTTTGTACTATTCCTTTTTTTTTTAATTTTTTTTTTGTGCAGAACTATTTTTAGTCTTCCATGTCTAAGTGATCAATAACATGGTCAAGGGGGGGCTTCATATGTTGCTGCAGAGAAAACCATAGTGTTACATTATGATTGCATTCATCAGATATAGTTCTGAATTAAAAAAAAAAACCAAACCAAAAGAAAACAAAAGCAAGCAAACAAAACAAAACAGCGACAAAACAATAATACCACAAACAAACAAACAAGAGGCAAAAAAGCACAACGCTGCTCCCTGCAATTCCTCTAAAAGAGTCAAGCATAGCCTCCCAATCAGACGAGCTTGTACTTAGCATTAACTACATGCAAGAGGTTGAAATTCATGGTCCTACAACACATGTGGGTGTCTTCTTTTCAAAGATGGGTATTCTCCATGTTCTGTTGTAGCGTAAAGCATCAACAGCAGGTTTCTTATACCATATTTAACATTTTCTAGTCACAAGATAGGCATCTTGGGCCTTATCTATTACTTTTTATTACTGGATGTCATATTGTAATTCTGCTAATAGGTGAGATTGTGACACACCTTGGAAGACGAAAAAAGACATGGGTGTACGTGTGTATGTGCCCTTGGTGGAACATCAGCAACCACATAGATTAGCAGCCTATGTCAAGATAAGGGGTCCCTCTTGTTTTGCAATGGTTTTTTTGATGGAGCCTTCCATTCCCAAGGTTTCATGTTCAGGTTGTCTTCAGATGCATTAGCAGATATACCCAAGAGCTTTTTTTTGCCTTTTGATCCTAAAAAAGCATGGAGCTAAATGTACTCTCTAACTTGGAAGCAGGAGAACCTGTAGGAAAAAATGCCACTTTCTTTTTCATATAGTAAAAGGGGAAACACTATTCCTTTCATTTCCTCATTTTAACATATGAATGCACAGCAATTTCTCCTTTTTTTTTTAATCTAGTCCTGTATATACCATTGATTTATAATCTTAATTAAATTATTACAATTTAATTAAAATACCTTTTATACTTTGCTTTCTGTACATCTGTGAAAATTTTTTCTGTATTCAGACTGATGTTGTCCAAGCTGTCTGTGGAAGCATTTAAATTCAAAGCTGACTTCTTGAACAAGAACTGTTGACAAATACCAGAATGGGATGTGGGAAACTGATGAAGTCAAATCAAAGACTATGGTCTCACTCCTGAAAAAAATAGATATCTCATCCTTTTTTTCATTCAAGCCCTCCCATAGGACTGTAACTTACACTCATGGAAAAAAAATGTATTATGATAATAAAAATCCCCTTAATAAGAACACTGAGATATCAGTAATTGCTAATTACTCCTGAGAGTAAAAATAATCCTCACAAAAGCCACACTAAGAATCACCTTTAGCGCAGGAGCTGTTTGCAGACTCCTCCAGGCAGAGGGTGGCAGCAGACTCCCACCAGAAGAAGTCGCTGCCAAGGCACCAGTTTCCAAGGGGTGAGCCAGAAATAGCAGGGAGCAGTCAGACAGGCAGAGATCAACTGTGGTAGACAGATTTGATTAGAGCCCTTTTTATTCTCAGGACTCTAATCCCTAAATAAAAAA
>JAAGNO010013616.1:0-21621 GCA_033439905.1 Ceryle rudis | reverse complement strand
AAAAAGAAAATAAAAAAAATAATTCAAAGTATTCTAAAATTTAACTCTTCATTAACAAACTAAGTATAAGGGGTGGTGTACAGCTAAGAAAATGTTAAGCTACTACAGGTATCCTGAGAACATGAAAAACCTTCAAAATAATGGAAAAGGTTTTTTGATACTCCTGTATCTAGTTGCACATCTAGTTTCAACTTGTTGCTATAGAGCTAACGAGAAAGAAAAGCATGTTGACAAGCTGATTTGGTGTCTCGATCTTAGCTAGTGCCTGGGACTTGTTACTCCCACTGCTCAGTGGAGCTTTTGTTCTTCATAAACACTCATTGGTCATTTCGTCATTGGTTTGCATCATGTCTCTATCTGGTGAAAAGTAGACCAGGATGTGCTGTTTTAGTATTTCTTATTTTTGTACTTAAAATACAAAGGGTAGTCTTTAATGGCGATTGTACAGCTCCTCTTGACATTCAGACTAACTTAGCAGCTTGGTTTGAATTTGTTATTACAGAGGCATAACTGAAGGTGTGCAAGTCATTGGCAGGTGAGAGCACCTAGGTCTTTGTAGGAGCTGGTATGATAGGTGCTGCATCATAGCATAACAGCAATGAAAAACAAGCATACTTCAGGTGAAACCCCCAGGACAAAAACCCCATCACCTTTGCATGGTCTGGGATATCACCTGAGATATAAGGACTGAAAAAGATATTATGGTCCAGGTTATACCTGGCATCATGTACAACACAACAAGCTGTTGGTCTGTCTTGTTACACTAGAGTAGATCTTTTACAAGAATCCTCAAGTCTTGATATAAAGGCTATATGACAGAAAAATTTGTAACATCCCAAAACCTGTTGTTCTAGTGAAAAAATATGCATCTTATTTCTAATGCAATTTTTGTCCTGATTGATTTCCAGACACCAGAACATAGTCTACCTTTGTCTGCAAAATTAACTAAACAGATTTTTTTTCTGTCTGCATTGTACTTTTCACAGTTTTGGTTTTTTTTTCCATATTTCTCATCATCTTCTTCATGAGATCAAGAAGGTTCTGTTTAGCATCGTGTATAACAACCTGTCAAAGTTACCTTGCTCAGTAGCCATGAGAAAAAGTTTTCTGACCTGGTCACCATCAAGCTGTGAGGACGTGCTCTGCTTGCTCTCTACTAAATCCTTTACTCTTCAGAATTCAAAGAACTGTATTAATCTGTTACAGGCTGTTGGTTAACCAACCCCCTGATGCTATTAACCACGTTTCTTAAGTAAGGTGATATTAATGAGCACTCTAAATTACCATTAAAGAATACCAACTTTAAATAGCTCTCATATTTCTTACAGCAACTATTGACTTTCTTTCAGAGACTGATTAGTACTGGATGAAAAACTGCCTCATGCCACACTTGCTTAGCAATGCTATGGGGTTCAGGAAGAGACAACCAGCCTGAGTCAGACCTATGATCCCTCAAGCCCATAGGCTTTTGCTGATAGGAGCTGCTCTACGAGAAGGAACCAGTTGGTATCTGAGGACCAACCCAGTGCAGGCTGTACACCCAACACCTGATCAGGGTCAGCAGAGCCAAGTCAGCAATAGCCAGTGGTCCCAGCCTCAGATCAGTGACCATAACCAAAGGTGAGAAGTCAGGCCCTAGGACAGTCCTGGAAACCCAGACAATAATTCAGAAAGAGCAAGGGAGAAGACTCAGCACATTCAAACCTCCAAAATGTCTTAGATCAGGAACGCACGCACAGATTGGAGCTGAAATGGGGCTCTGGGGCCTATGGGCAGAGGTGGCGGTGGGTTCAGGAGGCAGGTCAGAGCCATCAGTACCCTCAAAGCCCTGACAGCCAGTAGCCAAGGGAGGATACTTAGAGAAAGCAAATGATATGTACATAAAATATGCCTACTACTCTCCCAATAGCCAATTAGCTTCAAAATACAAGAAAAGTCTTGAGCATAACCAGAAGGCAAAGAGAGGTACCTAATCACTTACAGGGCATTTTCTTTTCTGTAACCACCCTTTCTCCTTTTGAACCTATGTGCACAGAATTTCTTTGTGAGGATTTCTCAAGCATCGTATCTATTGTGTGAAAAGCCATCTCTTTTGCTTTGAACATCCCCTCTACTATCTCAGTTTAGTGCTAGTACATGCAGTGGAAGAGATGGTGAGCAGCTGATCCTTAGTAAGACTTCCCTTGCCATTTACAGTTCTCCTTTATGTCATCTTTCTCCCACACTAACCAGCCCAAATCTCTTTTATTATTGGTCATGTTTGTAGTCATACACATAATCATACTTCTTCATATGCTCTTTCACTCTCCAGAGTTTCGGGGGTTTTTTTTGGCCTGGTAAAGTGGTGGCCTTTACAGTTTAAAGAGCCTTCAATGCATATTTTCTTCTCCACCTAGTCACAATTTAAATCTGTGTAAACTTCTATACCCATAATTCTACTATTGGTATATTGTTTGTGCTTTAATTTCTAGTTTTCAATATCCTCCTATGCTATAAAAAATATTACAATAGTTGTTTCATGTATCAATCTTACTCATTATTTTGAGCACATTCAAGGAGGCAACCTGTCATTATTCAGACTGTGTATTCTTTTTTGAGACATTCACACCATTTGCTTTCTGTCTTTTAGAAATTTCCTCAGATTACAGAATCATATATAGTGATCTAATAGCAGCACAAGGATGGGGTAGCTGTTCTACTGTGTGACCTGAAGATACTTCAGCCTTTACTGATGCTTTTTCCATCGCAAATGCTGGAAGTACATGAGATGTAAATCAAATGCATTGTTCCCTCAGTTTACTGACATCTTTTTGCCTTCTTAATTTGTTACAATTCCTAGAGGTTTCCCTCCTGAAATGATTAGAAATTCTGTGCCTATAAATAAGACCTATTGTGTCATTTGAGAGTTGTATTTTTTGGTGGGATGTAGAAGAGAAATGTGCACTGGTTCATGTGCCCCAGGCCTGGTTACATACCCCATCATGTGAAATGACTTGGTACCCTTGCCTTCTCCTGTAAATGTCAGTGAGGGTCCTTGAATACCATTTTTTACATGGCATACAGCCCATGGATACTTCTTAACAAGGTTGTGAGTCCCACTCTGGCCTCAATGGATGTCATCAATGACTGGGAAGTCCTGGCCATTTTGCTGCTGGGCATGTGCAGAACTGCCTCCATGACAACTTCAGCATTTCTGAGTAGCAGCCATAAACCTTGCCGGGACTGATTTGCAGACTAGGACTCATAGCCATTTCACACACAAACAACGTCAAACATTGAGTAAAATGCCCCTAGCTCTCCTTTTTTTGTCCCAGTGTCTACCAAGGTGGGTTCTCCTTTTCTTTCACTGGATCCGACAGCTTGTTGCTATGAAAAGTGTCCTCCCAAGAAGGCCATGGAAGGCTCTAAACATCTCTTACTCCTGGATGCTGATGTGGTTTAGCATTTTCTTGCTGGTGATGTAGTATGAATGAGACATGAGAGTGGACTGCCAGTCTCTGTAATACATTCACCCTAGCCATAAATACTTCAGTTAGTTCCATATTCACAAACCTTCTAACTATTTTAATTTTGATTGTTTAATTCAATATCCAGTTACACAAGGTGAAGCAAACAGCCACAGCTCTCCAGTATCACATTGCCTGCAGCCTCCCCCACACCTGGGAGAACAAAGAACTGGGACAGGGAATTGAGTCTTCCATATTCCAGGCCACTGTCTAACACTCACCCACGTGGCAAAAAGTGGGTGGCATTGGTCCTTCCTCTGAAAACTGCGTTTTGTCAAGTGATGGCTTTAAATCCTTACCTTCTGCAGATACTTGATGCTTAAGCAACATCCTGCTTTTTGGTATTCCTATTGGATGGATTAGGTAGTTCCCTAATGACACACTCTAAACACTTATCATTGGTAAAGCTCTAGAAATCCCATTCTTATACATCTGTCCCTCCTCAGACATCTTACAGGAAAGGCTCTGCCTCTGACCTGCAAGCTCAGCTAGTCAGCAAGGTACCTACAGTCACTGCAGACATGTACGTGATGTGATAGAAGATGGTTTCACTGATATTATGATGAAGGGTGAAGCCTACCTTTCATCATGTGTTCTAAAATTCTACTTCCTTTAAAGGACACCATTGGTAGTGGTGCTGTCACTATCTTTTTTTCAGTGCAAGCATTCTTGAGATTTTGTTCCATGCCACATTAAACAGCTCTCCATTGTACTCCACACCCCAAAGATATTTAATACCAAGTATTGTCAAACTGCAAAAATTATGTATAAAGGTATATTATGATACATGTCTTAGTTTCAGCTACCAAATGCAATAAATTAAAATGAAAAGCCCCATATCACCTCATCTTTGAATTCATTTTATTGTTCCCAAGCCATCTCATCATAGCTTTTTAAAAATGAAATCATATTTATCTTGTAACATGGTGTTATTACATTGCATAAAATGCATGGAATTACTCAGCATACTCAGTACTAGCAAGTAGCAAGAAAGTGCTGGAAACCTTCAAAAGCTCTATTTTTCTTCGTTTCCTTTGGATGATACTCTTGTGGTCTCTCACTGTGATGACAACTCCTATTGTTCTATAACAGAGCTACTTCAAAAAGAACCTCTAACCACAATATTTGATGTCCTAAGTGTTATGAGTTGAATTCATGAGATGCTCAGAGCCTGCAGCTGATTTGTCCTTCCAGCAAATGACCTTCCTCCTGCCCCATGTCGCACTGCTTCTATGTGCAGAATATTCCTGCACCTTCCAGGTTGCCAGCTTGGGTTTTGGGCACCAGCTTCTCTAGGGCTGGTACCATGGCAGAGAGAATTGCGTTGCAGCCTCCCCACTACCCCTCACACACAGAAGGAAACCAAGGGGTGGCAGTGGTTGTTGCAGCTTGACAGGGAGGGATGGAGCTGAGGGGCAGCCATAAAACCAGCTTCTCAGCAGGGGAGCAAGCTGCACCTCCCCAGCTGTAACAAATCCCCTCACTTGAGTGGCACAACTCAGCAGGACAAATGATGAACAGTGTTTTCAGAGCTGTATGTGTGCTAAAATGGTTGTCTTCTGGTGTTTACAGTGAAAATTACATGGACGTGAACAGTTGCAGGGTGGTACTACAATATTGTTTCACTGATGATGAATTTTTGCCTTGAACACCACTCACTGGGTAAAGTCACAGTGGAGATCTCAGTCTTCCTAAAGTCTAGTCTCCTTTTCTGGCCAGTAAGTTGACTGAATTAAATGGTCACTATTGACAAAATTATCTTTCCTGCTCTTTGTCCCACAGGTGCCTCTCTCCCCGTTGGCTGAGAGGGTCTCATCTTGTGGAGAAGACCTTTTCCGGAGAACCCAAAGGACAGCAACACTGAAGAAAATGGACACCGTGCCCAACACCAAAGTCAGCCCCAGGTACACATACCTGAGAGAGAAATGATTGATCAGAGCCTATTTCAAAGGCAACATATGACTAGATGGCATCAAGGACACATTCATATTTTCATGTGATGAGCTGAATAAGAAAGCTCTTCAAGCCAAGTGATGACCCTGGAGATGAGAGTTTGCCAGCTCAGCAGGTCAGGTATTGTGTGGCCTGTGGCCAAGAAAGCCTCCTGGACATTGACTGATGTCCTCCACCCCAATGTGCTTCAGTGAGAATAATACTAATATTTCTAAGACAATTAATCTATTTTTTGGTTGCCTCATAAACAGTAGCAGTGATACCAAGACCACATGATGGTATTCTTGCTTTCCAGGCATAATGACAGTAACAACAATAGTAGCAATAATAACATCATTATGCATTATTAGGAATGAGTCCCAACTGAGTTTTTGTTCTTTTCTTCAAATTTTCAAAACATTATGTACCCTCCTCTCATGTTTTTTTTTTTCCTGGGGATGGGGGGAAGGACAGTCTGTTCTCTCATTTTCCTTTTACCATTGTCATTCCATTCTCCATTTCTGGTAATGCCTTTCAGGAATGTAGTTCAGATAATTAGAAGTCCTCTAGCAATAAACTGATGAAAACAACACTGTGCTTAAGCCTCTAGATAAGCCAGCTGTACTTTGCGTCACCCTTCCCTTCCTTTTTGTGGTCCAGCTCCAACATGGAGCAATGATGAGATTTAACAGCCCTTTTACTTATTTATTTAGTTATTTACTTACACACACACTGTCACAGCAGAGCTGTTAAAGCTTTAGCATAAAATCGAGGGTTTAACTGAAGATCTTTTTTTCCAGCTGATATTTAAATAAGATTACTTCTACCAAAAAAAAGGCTAAACCAAAAGAGAATGCTAAAAATCTGAGCATTATTTTTACTGTTGCTGTCATACTCTTTCATTTGGTATCAAATCTCCCACTTAAATTTTCTGACAGAAATTCTTCTAACAGTGCCAGGTGTAAATGTAGTTAAAGAACACAAGTTAAAGAAGAAACAAAGAAGAGCTGTTACCTGAGTGCACTGGAGTCATAGAGCCTGCATGCTCCTCTTCCTCCACATCTTTTGCTTCCCCATTTCAGGCAAGTGGTATCTATGGCCACTCCAAAATACACTGGGGCTGGAATTCCCGCTGGGTGTATTTAGCAAATAAATAGAGGCAAGAAGGTTATTTTACAGGGTGATCAGTTCTGATCTAGAGAGATGTTCATGTAGAACATTAATTAATGCATTTGAACAGCAGTGACACTTCCACAGTGTTTGCTAGTTTGAGCAGTTGTGCTTGTGTTGCCCAGGCACACACCACCCTTTCCTCCCTGCAGGGAATCGGGGTGGGGAGGAAATGCAACGGAACATCAAAAAGCCTGTGGAAGTCAGTGGAAGGAGTGCTGGCCATGGCTTGGTTTCCTTGCTCTGCAGGACCCCTCTGGGAAAAAAAAAAAAGGAGATACTTCTCCTTCCTTGAGATCAATGGAGCCTGTTCAGCTTGGGGGTGGGGGTGTCTTGTGTGTTGGTTGTGGCGGGTGAGAAGGGAAAGATACAGTGGGACTGGGAGCCCAAAATGGGACTATAAACATCCTGCAAGTAGACTGAGATCCTGCTGTGGCAGGGGCAAACCTATTGCAGTGTCTGTAGGTGATGGAAAGGAAGACTTTCTTCAGGTTTTAATGGGGACACTGTAGACTCTGGGTAATCCGGAGAGACACCCGTGGTTTCTGGAGAAGAAAGCAAGCCTAGAAGGAAAATCCTGTCCTGAAAAGGTGTGAGAAGGCAGCCAACAGCTTGTTTTGATGTCATTTCTCCTGCCTCATCCAGCTCCTCTGTGTCTTCTCTATTTAAATAAGTGACTTGCTTGATAATTTTTACATTTTCTACAAAGACATAGAGTATTTCAGAGTTTCCAGTTTCTTGGCATCTCATGAAACCCTTGACTTCAGAGAAAACTTAGAGGTGGCTCTACCACAAGGTTACAGTGATCCTTGCCCTCCAGCACACCTGCACTCAGATTAATTCCCTTAGAAACTAAGGAAAATATGCCTGAAAAATAATCACAAATTCTGAGCCATAGCTGTTCTATCCTGCTTGTTCTTGAATAAGGAGAAACAAAAAGTGATTTTGATGTTAGCTTCATAGTCCAAAGGATCACTTGTCACCTCTGTGGACATTACCCCTGTATATTTTTATTATACCTAAGACACAGTCATACAATTTATGAAATACAAAGCTGCTTCCTTTTTCCCAACCTTTTCCTAGCTTGTTTTTTTTAAAAAAATGTAATTTTAACTTCTCAGCTAGATGTTGTTCTTTTCAACAATTGAAGTGTAATTCTAGGATAAATGATTAGTCATGAGTGTATTAAAACAAATCCAAGCGTACAACTGAACTTACCAAGTACTCTTATTGCCAGGGTATAGATACCAAGTGCAAATGATTTCAAGTGTGGTTTAATGCATCTAAAAATAATTTTAAAATGGTGTTAAACAGAAATAAAGCATTGATTATGGATAATCTGAACACAAATAGAAAGCAAGAAACTACTTGACGTTTTCCTCCTTACTGACTTTTACAGAATTACAGAAATATGTTAATAAAGCAATAAAATCAGAACAGTATTTAAGAATTCTTAACATCTATATTATAGATCACATTTTAAGACCGTGTTACATTTTCAGACAATACCAGTACTTAGGAGTTACTAACGCGGGACAAGAAAATTGGTTGTGAAATCATACAACGCTGGGTAATTTTATTCAGTTGAACGCTCTCTGAAATTGTGGATCATGACCCAGGCTTGTACAAGGTATTTAGATACTCAGTTTTCATTGTATGGTATCTAGGATCAGGATCACACCTCCTGTAAATGGCTCCAAGTCATTCTCTGACAGAACAGACCATTTGCATTCGGACTTCTCTGAGCTTGCATCAGGGGGCCCAGCACAGACATTAGTCCTGGCTTCAGATCAGAGCTGCTTCAGCCTTAGGTCATCATCCTGGCTCTTGTAAGAGGGTAGAGGTAGGGGGCGGGAGTGTGGCTCCTTTTCTGTGCCAGCAGCAGTGTGAGTATGAAGCCACTCAAATTGGTAGCACTCCTCTACTGCTAACCTCACCAGATGCTCAAGTGTGCTGTTTCACACAGCAAGTACCACACTGCCTGTTACAATACCTGATCCAGCAAGAACCTGAGTATAGGCTTTAATAAAAGTGTGTAGGTAGTCTCAGGCACATGGTTAAACTGCAATTGACTTGATATGTGTGGTGAGTGACAAATGTATATCATTCTGGTAATTGATAAAATTCCCTGTTGCCATGGTCATTCTACTCAATATAAAAAGAATAAAAAATTGGGCTGAAATTCCGCTGTCACTATGGATAAAATAGTACTTTGGAGGCCCAGCCTATATGCTCTGAACTAGGATGGGCCCAGCTTCTGCAGAAATTCATGTAATAGGGAATACTTTTAAAAAGTAATAAAGAGATTGCAGAACTATATCTAATTCTTCACCAGTGATGTTTTATTATTTACCTATGTCACTCCCGGAACATTAAGAACCATTACTGTAAATGCTATTTGGGTCATCTTCCCTTAATTTAGTGAAAATGGAAAGGGATGTGAATGACATACACGGAAAACAATAGCGAAGTACCATCAGAAGTTGGTCAAAAACTAATTTTCATAGAATCATAGAAATGTTTGGGTTGGAAGGGACCTCTAGAGGTCATCTAGTTCAACCACCCTGCTGAGAGCAGGGACATCCTCAGCTAGAGCAGGTTGCTCAGAGCCTCATCAAGCCCCACCTTGAATGTCTCCAGGGATAGGACCTCAACTACCTCCCTGGGCAACTTGTTCCCGTGTTCTACCACCCTCATGGTAAAGAACTTCTTCCTTTCATCTAAAGAACTTCCTCCTTACATCATTTTGTGCATCTTATTTTTTAATCCGAGCACTTTAACACCCTGATCACGGATTATCACAACAGTCTGCTATATTGTGGCTTATACAGGTGCTGCCACCTCTGCAGACATGAATGTGATATGATTCTGATCTGGACATAACTGAGTGTTTTGCCCTCCTATCAGATACATTCTACATAAACAAGCCTCAGCTCAGAAGTCCTTTTAAACAAATATGAAAGCATAGAAAGCAAAAAACAGAAAATAAGACCAATAACTGGCTATTTATTATGTGTTCCATAAGATTTATGTCCTGAAAAAAAAAATCTTCTTTTTCAGATGGGAAAAAATATCTTTGAGCATTTGTCTTTTTTTTTTTTTTTTTTTCAACATAAATGTAATTTCTTTGAGATCCTGAGTGAAAGCTAAACTTCTCAGGGAGATCTAAGACTTCCTTTTTACTGCCTAATCAACTGCTATTAATAGCTTGTGCTTCAACAACAGCTATCTGAATTGCAAGTGTTTTTATCCAAAACTTCAGGGCTTTCCCAAGTTCCTTGGCAATTGCAATTAGACTACTACCACTAAAAAGATATTTCAGCAAATGACTCTGTCACTAGCTGTAAGCATCCTTCAATGATTTCAATCATGTAAACCCTTGAAGTAAATGTCACTAAATCTTACAGGCTTTTAGGGATTTAGCTGTATTTTTGCTCCATGGCAGGTGCAACGATATCTGCTCATCTGAAAACAACAGTTTGTTTAAGTGCTAGAATCTTATCGGAGCTGACTGAATCCTGAATAATTTTCAAAACAGATAATGAAGCCTGCAACTTAACCTTGGGACTATTTGTATTCAAAAAGCATTTATTTTCTTTCTGGGAACAGAAGCACACTCTCAGTTCAGAGATTTTCAGGGAAAGTCGTTCAGTGATGGATTTCAGAAAAGCAGTGTGACCTTAAATTGGAATTGTGCCCACAGGTCATTTGCAGAGTGAAAAAAAAAAGGATTGAAAGTACTGAAACATGCTTTATTTAGATGCACGTCAACTTCAGTGCCTTTAACCCAACAGAAAAACATGAAAACATGTAACTTCTCAATTTCAATTAAAAGGCTCTCAAAGTAAAATGATTGTCAACAAAAATGAAAGCTCTGGGGCAGAACCAATAAAGCTGTTTTGCTGATTTCATATAGCAAAATGTTTCAGTATGTTACTGAAAACCACTCTAAGCTTTTCTAAATAAATCCATTAAGTCCCGTGAGAATGAGTTCTTAGGGTTGAGAAATGCAGGCAAGCCAGTGTGATTTAAGCTTACAGGTGTTCAACTATGAATGTATCCTCCTAGACACTTCTGCAGTGGAGACAAGATGAAAAGCAGGAAGCTGAGCATGGCAACGATGGTTTCAAGGCCCTGTGTGATACCATATTGTCCTTTATTTACCATATGTTTTATGGATAGAAAGGGGACATTATGTGGGACATCAAGGGGAAGGAAACTGCATCCTTGCATAGAGCTATGCCCAAAACAAAAAATCCCCCTGTGTCAGAGCAACCACAGAGAGCTTGGAGTGACTCCATGGAGAGACATGTCGTGTACTCAATGGTAACCCTACAAGGTGGGCATGGAAAGCTACGCAGCTTATATGGTTTAAGACATATACCTCACTGGCAGTGTTTGTGGAGGGCAGTGGAGAAGAAGCCTCACTTCAACCATTTCTGAAAGTCTCTGTGTGAATATTAATTCTGGTTCAAGGGCTGTGCTGGAACCATAGCTGAAGTTACATTTCTTTATTTAGGTTTTTCCATATAACCTATATTCCGTCAGTTCCTGCACTGGCTTTTTCCATGTGATATAAAGACACTGACAATGAGACGGGACCTGTTCCAGAAAATTTCATTCAAAACCAATGAGAATTTGGGGTAAGAAAACACCACAATAATAACGATTAGTTAAACTGTATTTGCCATTGTTTTGTTTAAGAAGGAGAATGTACCCATCTGGAAATAATTTGGAAAGAGGAATTGAGAAAGAAACTTTTCCAAAACAGAGCAGACCAGCACTTAGAATCCAAAACTTGCAAGAAGTTGACAAAAATCCAGATTAATCACTGAAAGTATTATATTCCTTTTGCACTTTCTAAAATTAGCTTAAAAGCTTATACTCAGTGATGGACAAATAGTTCCAGCAGTTAAATTCTTATTGGAACATTCCCTTGGGACAAGCATTTAATAAACTCATGATTATTACAATAGAAAAGAAATATATTTCTCACGTTTAATCTATCTTTGTTTAGAAAAGAGAAATCTGGGACAAAACAATTGTATGGAATAACAAAATGGACTAGAGGAGAAGAGTTGAGTGTATACAGAGGGTTTGGGTCAGATCACCTCTGGAGTTGTGCATTGGTATCAATAGCAAGTGAGGAAAACTGGCTACCTCTAAGCATACATATGAACACACTGGCAAGTGCAGAGGTAATTTCCCTTTGCATTAAGACATTAAGGGAAGTGGAATTTGGTATAAATGATAACCAGGCCTCCTGTATCATGTTTAAAACCAGAAAGGTATTGCTGCTAGAAATAATCATAAGCACATTGTTGCTTCAGTGGTAGAAACATCATTGTCAAATTATGAGGATGCCTTTCAATAGTGGAAAAAAAAAAATATATTTTAAAAGCCATCTTGCATAGCTGAAAACATTTCACAATACTATGGAGGGAGGAGACACAGTTACACATGTCAAAGTACCTTGAAAACATTTGGCAATGCTAGTAGAAATTATTTCTTACCTTAGAAGCAGTATGTATCCGGGTGTGCCACCTACTGACAAAGTATATGAAGTGATGACTGATACTACTAGAAAATACAGAAACATTTTGGGGCACTCATTTCCTTTTTGACATGGTCCCACCACAGCTGAGGATCTTGGTGAAGGAGATGCCAAGGTTCCCACGCAGCTGCAGTTAAAAAATACCTGGAAGACAGCAGGCAAAAGTTTACTGATGAACATCAGAGAAGTGGATGCTCAGGAATTGCACAACATGCTTTTCTGGGCAGCTGAAAGTGTAAATCCAAACTGAAAAATGTTTTTCAAAAGTAAAAGGCTTGTTCATTGAAGGAGAAATTGAGAAAGAAAGTATCTACTGTAGATTAATGTGTTTTGTTTTGGTTTGAGTTTTTTTAACAGTTTTGGTAGCCAATGGCTAAAAAACCCAAACGTCCTACATTCTCTGCTTGAGATTTCTGCTGGAAAGAACAACTGGGAAAGTTTTAAACGTAGGTGGCAGACTGCTAAAAAACATGAGCAGTTTAGGGCTGGGGAGGACATGCCTTAGTCAATTTTAATCTGCTTGCTCTTGACAGAACTGGTTGTATTAAAACTACCACATCACATATGGAAATGAAAGATTGTCTTACAGTGTTTTTCCCAGTCCCATTTGAGGCCTGGCAGCCGGCGAGACAAGCAGAAACGTAGGTAACTCCATTTTCTCCACAGATGGGGTCCCAGTCATTCTTGGAGCATGCGCAGCCTGAGTTGCACTCTGAAAACAGGGCTTGCTCATAATCAGTCATCCGTTTAGTTCTGGGGAAGAAGAGAAATTGCAATGATGGTTTGTAGCAGATGTGGAAGAAATCATTATCGAGTCATGGGTTATGCTCTCTGCCAGGTGCACCTGGCCAGACCTCCTGTCTGTAGGCCATTAAGATGTTGTCTCTTCACATCCATGCAGCAGTGCAAATTCTTATTTCTCTGTTATCAAAAGGTTTTCACACTATCACACCACCTACTCTGAGATACTAGCTATTCTGTTAAGGGTGACAGCTAACAATTTCTATTCATACATTTTCTCAGATTTTCTAAGCTTTTCATTACCTGAGGCTTGATGCACTTTTAAGAACACTGGACAAAAAAAAGTTTGATTATGACAGTGTCAAAGAGGTGAGTGAGTTACTCACAGGAAACAGTCACTGTAGAAGTTAGTAAAGAAATCATCAGAAGGGGATTCATCCAACCTGAAGGTATGTTACCTTGCATAAGGGCTATCTGCCAACTTCAGCCAGTTGCTGTTGAAGTCACCAGCAAAGCAACCCCTGGGGCTTCTGTGGAGTTGGTGGTAACTCCTCCCAGAAAGTGAGCTTTACAGAG
Source organism: Ceryle rudis (assembly GCA_033439905.1). NCBI lineage: Eukaryota > Metazoa > Chordata > Aves > Coraciiformes > Cerylidae > Ceryle > Ceryle rudis. The sequence goes on along the minus strand of JAAGNO010013616.1, from coordinate 8,142 downwards.
TAATAGCATGGGCAAAAGTGAAAAAACAAGTGCTAGCCTCAGGTGTATCTCATGTTTAACATCATGGCTAACTCATGGTTAACCCATGAATCCTTGTTTTGGATTCAGAGACTATTAAATGCCATGGATTGTTCAGCAGCACAGGAAGCAAGAAGCAATTAATTGAATCTTACCCCCCTACTGAGCTCCTCACATTGCCAGAAATCTCTAGGCTCAAAGGATGAGTCCTGTGGCAATAATAATTAAAAAGTAATCAGAAAAATAATCTACACTTGTGGCATAAACCCTTCCAGGCTGCAGGCAACAATCACAAAAGGTTTCTGACATGATGCCCAACTGGAATAAATGGGGCAGTTTCCACTGCTTTGAAACAAATTTCTGGGAAGCATATTTAGGTCAGTCATTCTCTTCTCAACAATATATACTGTGTGGAATAAAATTAGGAAGGAGTTCACTTTGCAATAGCACTTTCTGCTGAAGCATGCCCTTCCCAGCATACCCATGGTATGACACGGTCAGTCCAGCCACATCTGAGTTCTCGCAGCCCATTGCAAATAATGAGAGGAGCAAAAGGTAACCAAAGAAAGAAGATCCCAGTGAGAGTTTTGCGGCCCCTAAAACATTGATTCGGAATTTTTTCATGATCAGTCCCCCAGAGAATATGCCAAAGGCCACAGCAGGAATGTTGATAAGACCTGAAATCAAACAGGAAAAAAAAAAACCAAACTCTGTGTTAATGAAAACCCCAGCTCAATGGACTATACTACTCAGTCACAAAAATAGAAGGAGCAATAAGATGAAGTAACAAAAAATGAAAGGGCATTTTTATTGTCTGGACTTGGATTGTTCCTACAAAGATTCTGGACTGCTTTGAAATACTTGCTCCCAGGGAGAAGTTAGTTTGCTAGGTCTTTGACAGAGAGATTATGCAAAAGGTTTAGATGATGATCTTCCAATCCAGGTGGTTTTCTTCACTGTTAGTTTGCTGGTGAAGGGAACATTGTAGTGTGAATTCAAGTACTTTTAGTGTTATATCTCACAACAGCTTTGCTGGGCATGGAGAAGTTACCTGGGGTATCGTGTTGCTTAAGGCAGCCAGGACAGCTACAGTCCCACTGCATTACAGTCCCACTAGCAGTTTGGGGCTTCACTATAGACTTTCCCTGTATGTAGACCTTCCCTCCCATATAGCAACAGTAGGAACAACAGGAGCCACTCTCTGGGGCTGCCCCACTCCGTCTTTCCAGGGCAGCTCCTTTTCTTCCCTTTCCCACTGACAGGAGGAGCCTGAACTGTTCATACTTAGAGGACAAATTCAGTTTCACCTGCAGTGTTATGAAATCTAGAGCAGGACCTGCTTTTTTCTGTTTTGATTCAGCTATGAAAACAATAATCCCCTAGAGAAGTCTCTGAGAGAGAGAAAGCCAGTGGTACGTCATCACCTGATATCATCACATGATACTGTGCAGACAAGCAAAGTGCTGTTTGCTAGATTTCGTTGTTACTTAAAATTATTTTCCCAGCTTTACCAATCAGTTTCAGCACATTAAATTTCCTCCTTGCACTGGGCTATTTGTGGGGTTTGCAGCTTTTAATTCATGCTGACACCTAGTGACGCTGAGCTGAGTGAGCATACAACACACAAGCAAGTACTAAACATACATGCACTCTTATGGCAGATGAAGTTTCCGAAGTTTGTTCAGAGGACTGGAGGTATTATAATGTGATTTCAAATGTCTTGGCATAAAACACCAATTCGTGGCATTAGAGTCTAGTCTGTCTGCTAGGAAGTGCACTGGGATTCCTTAAATTTCTGGCTCGAGTCAGTGTTAGATCCACCTATCAATATTAAATATCAATATTAAAAAAATTAATATCAATATCAAAATTACTACAAGCAATCAGTGCTTAGAAGAGATGCTAGTAGGTATGTTTGATGTTAGAAAAAGCCTTTTTCTATCTAGCAAACCCAGGGGTCGAGGATCTTGGATGAGTTGTTCAGTTACTGATGAGGTTCAGGAAGCTTCACTAGGGCAGCGTTTTTCACTCTGAACATATATGAAAATTTACACAAGATTTAAAAGCAGCATCCAAAATGTAGCATATGTAAATTAAGAGTCACTATATAACAGGTTATCCTGTTCTCTTTTACTTGTAATGGGCGACTAGGATGGGAACGGGGAGCTGTGTGATGCACCAGCAAGTAGCCTGCCCATCTCCTATGCACCCTTTTTCTTCATACCTTTTTTCTCATAGCCTTACAGATAATTTCATTGCTTGACATTGGTATCAGGGTGGGGGACACTGGGCAGAGCAAAGTGTGTAAATTTAAGGAAAATCACATAAATGCAGCAGGAGTCATTTTACTTTCTTGCACATTCCTTGAGTTGTGACTACTGAAAAACACCTTCTCATGACCTCCAGCTTCAAATTGCTCTGACAATTCTGTTATCTATCAGAGATATTGTGAAAGAAATTGTTTGAAAGAAAAGACAGGAAAGAGGTACGAAAAGGTAAATAGACACTGGTAGTTCTAGTCAACCTTCAGCTCTCTTAGCCAGGGTGGACTTGGAGAGAAAGAAAAAGGAGGAAAGAAAAAGGAGGAAGAAAAGACCTTATTGCAGGGATGGCCACTCAGCCAAGATCCTTCCCTAGCCAAGCCATCACACGTTCTCTGGAGGATATAGTACCTATGCTTCATGAAATCAGATGGATCTTAATCCTCTCTTGGTTTGCACATACCTGAAAGCTTAGCTCCAGAAAATCTTTAAATACAATGAGAAGTACTGTACTGAATGTAGCGATTATTTTCTGGACTTTCTCTGGCCATCGACTATGCCTGAAGATTTCTCCTTCCTTGAAGGAGTTTTGTGCCAGGAAATTCCAGCTTCTATCTTTAAGGAATTAACATAGCACAATGGATCAATACAGCTTTTCTGCATCTATATACCTCTGTTGCTGTGCAACTAATGCTGCTCTGAAGCAAGGCAGCTCCCTCTGTATTGGGTAGATGTAAACCTCTTTGCTGTATAATGCTACTGAATCCCTGGACCTCAGGCACTGAACCCAAGCCTGCACGCAGGATCAGCAGCTGGGCAGTGAAGTTTACTGCCCTGAAGACATCTCCAGAAATGGCCACCTCGGTACCCAAAGACAGAAGCAGCATCTCATGCTGTACAGGAGGTCTTTGGAGACCAACTTCACAATAGAGAAAGGCTCTTAGGTAAAGTTAAGGCAGAAATACCTATTTTTCCTTCACCATCACCACACTGAGATAATGTTAGGTTTTTAACACATGTATTGTGTGATCACTGATATAACTTTTACTGCCTTTTATTTAACACCAACCTCTTCAGAAAGTAAGAAATCACTGGCAATATCACAGCTACTTTATGGTCAGTCCTTTAGCACTCACTGAGTTGATCTTCATTTCGTTGAAATAAATGGGAAGCCAGCAAGGGAACAGATCTGTCTGATGACAAATTTATGTAAAATATTTAAAAATTAATTCTCTTTTCAATTATTCTCTTGTGCTGTACATACATTATTGTTGAATTTTCCAGTAAAATGGGAAATAATGGATCAAATCATGTAATCTTTTGCAGACTCTTGCACAGATAAACTCAGGGCTAACTAGTGCTAAAGCAGAAATGAAATAACTTACCTTCTGTAAGCTACTACTTAAAGCCAGGCAAGGAAGCAGAAAAAATAAACATATCCTAAATAAAATCCAATTTTCCCTATATGTAAGTATATACCGCTCCTAAAATATACATTTTTAATATATCAAGAAGCAGATATAGCATTACCTATAACAAAATTAGTTTTTGAAGATGTTTGCCCATACTGTTGTTCAATATACTTTGGCTTATATGTCACCATGCCAATTAAAGAATTGAACTGAATGATACTTGCACACAAATACAGAATGTAAACTGGGTTCCCAAAGAGGTTCTTCAGTGAAGGCAAGAAGTCTGAAAGACAAAACAGCAGAAATGACAGCCAGGCCAGAGAGAGAGTTACTGCTGTGAATAATGCTTTGCAACGTGTTTGCACCTTCCAAAGGACAACAGAACATTTCAGAAGGAATCCATGAACTTCCATGAAGCTCCTAAGAGCTCCCCCATTTCTGTATGGAGGAACAGTGGAGCAAAATGCTAAGGATCACTGTCCCAGAAGAGATATCTTGTTTTATATATCTTTTGATAATAAACTAAAATTTCATTTCTGTGTGTTCTCAACAGTCACAGCATCTTTTAGCTTAATTTAGAGGCAGAGAGTGTTCAGCACAGCTGATATATTGAGTTATGGATTCAAGTACTGAGGGAAAATTTTTTTTGGCAAAGCAGGGCCAAGGAAATTCAACTGTGTAAAACACCTAGCGTCTAAATCCAGACAGTCTCCCAAAAGACTGTAGCTAGTCTGTTCACATCCTTAATCTGATCAGATACTGTATGTGTTAATCTAATGAATGACCTTAAAGAAAAAGGTTTAGCAAAACCAGAGATTTCCCCCCACTTCTACAACAGTCACTATCTGTTAATGAAAAATTTTTCTGGAGTTTCATGGTATTTGCTGGGCCATGAGCAGAATCTTACCAATTTCAACTGGAGAAATTCTGCACACGAGCGCAAGTACATCAAGCAATGAAAACACCCTGTCTGTGCATACTAGTTAGATGGAGAGTGAAGGAATTAAATATGGCCTCAGAAAGTGTAACGTTTCAAAGTATAAAAGCTAGTGAGAGAAAGACTCATTGGTCAGGAAAGAAACTCTGGTGACTTGCCTTTTGCCATCTCAGCAATCTTCACGTGTTGCTGGTAAGATTTGTGTTGCTCTTTGTTATCCTCGGTGATGAATTTTGAATGCTCAGAAGAGGTACTGGAGTCCTTCCTGCTCTGTGGTTTTGGAAGGTGCTTTGGCAGGAACCAGAAGGGGATGCCAGCTAGAACGCTGATCACACCTGCTATTAAGTAACCCAGCCACCAGGCTCCCACCCACTGCACGTCCTTGTGAGTTATTGTTATGCTGTCTGGAAAAAGTCAAAAAAAGAAAAACAAAGCAAAACAAAACCAGACACACACACACAGAAAAAACCCAAACAAACAAACAAACAAAAGCAACAACAACAACAAAACAAAGAAATAAAATCACACAAAACAAAACAAAACAAGCACACAACACTTTTTGAGAATATTTGCCGATAATACAGAAGGTGATTTTGCAGGGACTTTCTCCAGAAGAGTCCACCCCCACCTTGACAGGTTTAGCCATGCTATGTGTCTCTTGCTGTAACAGGACCAGTTGTTGGGAGGCAAGAAGGACTTGCTGATTACTGTGACACAGCAACAGCCTTTCCCTGACACCGCAGGGTCCCCAACCATGCCACTCACACAACCCCAGAGAGGCTGCAAGGCCCAGGACATGGGGTAGTCCACGTGGGCATGTGCTTGGTCCCAGTAATGCTCTTCTGCATAAAAGTGCCAGGGGAAAAATAGGGTGGAAGGTGTTTCCTCGGGAGGAAGGCAATCAGAAGCCCTGGTACCCATTGCAAGACTGCTTTTCTAGCCAACGGCAGTGTAGTACAAGATATATGCACTCAGTTCTCAGCAGGATCCTGAGCCTCAGTCTTGCCACCTGGTGCCTGCTGTCCCCCTAGAGTGTCCTCACCAGGGCATTTTCGGGGGGGCATCAGCCCAGCTGCAGATCTGCTGGGACTGAAGAAGTGCCAGGTCTCCTATTTCCCTCCATACCCATCCTTCTTTCAAGTCTTCTCTGCTCAGAGCATTGCACAGCTGTCATACTTTTTATTTCAGAGTGACTGCTCTACCCCTGCTAGCCTCTAGAAGATAACTAGATAGTTCTTGACCTAAAAGAGACATTTGGGAGCCTGATTGAATTTTTAAAATGTGACTTTTCTGACTTACCCAGATCTACAAAGCCAATGTCAACATAAAGTTTAGCACACAGGGATCCTAAAAGAAAGCCAAATATTGGCCCTATAATTGCAACCGTCTGTACACAACCTGCAATAGAAAACAGAGGACTGTTACGTTGATGAGTGAGACAGAGCACTGGTTCTCGCTGCACCTAGAAGCAAAGTGTGACAGGTGATACAGTGTTAAATTACTGAGACAGCCTTTGCCCTCTGACATGATAGGTAGACAAGTTACAATGTTTTCTAGAAGAAAAAAAGCCAACAATAATACGTCGCCCACTACACTGACAGTTCAATTGTTATCCAGTTAAAGAATGAAATTCAGGCCAGAGGAAAAATAGTCAGGAAACATAATGACCTAAACTCAATCTATAATTGCTATAAACTCGTTAGCTGCCCAGATTAAAGCAGCTGGAAAACAAATGGCAATTATTTAAGTTAACTGACCACTTTAAGTTGTGATGGGCCCTGCATAGGGTGAAAAATCACTTTGCTTTGGTCCCAAATATTAACATGTTTCAACACATGCTCATCCAAACTTTCAGAATATTTTGAATTTTCAGAATTGATCTGGAAATCTAGAAAGACTGAATCCTGTACAGAGAGAACCTGAACTGTTACTTTTTGACAGGCTGGAAACTTGTAATGACAAGCTGCTGAGGGGGAAGGATTTTTGGGTACTATTTCAGGTGAATATGCACAAGTCTTCAGACAGTGAACACAACAAGGAAACAGTGATAGCAGTTTTTTAAAGCCTCAGCACTACTGTTTATAGTTCAGAGTGAATCTGGAGGGCATGTTTTGCGTACCTGCTGAAATTCTATTTTAAGTACTTAAAAGAGTATATGGTTTTTATCACTTTCCAGGGAACTGAATGTGCACAGAGGCTCAACAGTCCACATCTAGAAGAATTAGGAAGATTAGGGTAACAGCAGGAACCTAAGGTCAAATTCTTTCCTAAAATTAAGAAAATGGAACTGTGCTGGTATAATTAAAGGAGAACTCGCTCCCTTGAGTGTACATGACTGTTAAATAAAATTTAATATTTGAAATTATGCAAACAAAACAATCAGGGCAAGTTAAGTCAATAACACTCATTCCATTCAGAATGACTCAGTTTCGTCTGGGGAAAAAAAATAAAATATTTTACCAATGTATAAAGCAGCATTCTCTTCAATGGCATAATCATCAATATATGTAATTCCCAGAGGCTGGATAGGGGTTTCACCAATTCCACGCAAGAGATTTCCCAGTAAAACATAGATCCACATGGCAGAGCCTGCTTCTTTTTCACATCCTGGTTACATCACAAGAGAGAAAACAATGGTGTGTTTTTGGTAGGAGTTTGACACTGAATTCACAGGATTTCTAAAATGCTTTTAGTGTTGGAAAACTAGTATCAAAAATGTGAAAAAAGTTTTGTGGAGTGTGGGGATGGCAATTTTAACCCAATCAGCTTGAAGTGGATGCACGTTTAGCATGAACTGCTTCAGTCAAAGATAATAAAAGATGTCCAGTTTTATAGATTTGTCACCACATCCCATTTTTGAGAACTTGACAGTTTATGAGTAAGAATCAGGGAGAAGTCCAACAAGGTAGATATCCCAGTGGGCATCTGTTACAGATGACCCAACCAGGAGGAAGAGGCAGACAAAATATTCTATAAACAGATGGGAGAAATCTCACACTCACTACCACTTGATATCATGGGGGATTTCAACTTAAGAGTTGTCTGCTGGAAATACAATGCAGCAAGGTGAAAACAGCCCAGGAGGTTCCTGAAGTGTGTGGAAGAGAATTTCCTGGCCCAGTTGCTGAGTAAGACAACTAAGGAAGGTGCCCTATTATTTATGAATCTATTATTTGTGAACAGAGAAGGACTTGTGGGTGATGTGATGGTTGAAGGCTGTCTTGGGCATAGTGACTATGAAATGCCAGAGTTTTCAATTCTTGGGGAAGTAAGGAGTGTGGGCAGTAGAACTGCTACCTTGGACTTCCAGAGGTCAGACGTTGGCCTGTGTAGGTGACTGACTGACAGAATGACTTGGGAGACAGTCCTGCAGGGCAAAGGAGTCCGGGAAGGATGGACACTTCTCAAGAAGGACATCTTAAAAGCACAGGAACGTTTCATCCCCATGTGCTGTAAGATGAGCAATCGGGAAAGACCAGCATGGCTGAGCATAGCATTTTGTCTGGAGGTCAGG
>JAAGNO010013615.1:167568-178879 GCA_033439905.1 Ceryle rudis | reverse complement strand
CAGGGGCTGGTCTTAGAAGTAAAGACTGAAGCAAAGAAGGTGTTCAGCAACTCTGCCTTCTCTGCATCCTCAGTTATGAAGACTGCTGCCTCATTCAGCAGTGGCCCCACACTCCCTATTCATTAGGGTTTACTATTAATGCCTTATTTTTCCTTCTTGTCCTCTTTTTCCTCTGATTTTAATTCATATAGCTGATCTCAAAGGAAGAGATATTCACTCAATTGAGCGACCTACATATTGGATAATTAAATTAAGCAATGTCACATAATAGCCTGTGTATACAAATCTGTGTAATTACAGATCATTGTGCAATGACTTTTGCAAATCAAGGAACATAGCACAGTGATTTGCCATAACCATTCTGAAATGCTCTCCTTGGTGTGTATGATGGTTTTCAACTCTGGACACTATAGGGATTTTCTGTCTGCTTCCTAAGGAGCAACAACACTTTCACCATTCCCTTCAGAAAAGCAAGCATATATAATTCCTTTTTAAATTATTTCAGAATATGTGGGATCTTTTTTTTTGTAGTGTTGGGTGTATTGGAAGGCATAAAACTGCATGCCTGGCCTCTGCTGTAATTTCTCATTTCTCTCCTTCTGGAAAATGTATTGTTAGTAATTCAGTTATGTCTCAATATCAATAATGACTTGATAGATTGTCTTTCCTTATATATTCTTTCTTTTTTTTTCTTTTTCTTTAATTACATGAGCCTCTGCTATGATGCAGAATCAGGAAGACTGAAGATCATGATCAGTATAAGTCTGTCAAAGAAATTTCTAAGTTCTTCACTGTTACATCTAGATACCGCGTTTTCAATTCCCCCTTGATATCTCATTGAAAACATTCACAGAACCCTCAGAACAGAATGTAATATTTGATTAATTTTGTTTAGTAAGTGAACATATTCTTTTTTACTTTTTATTGAGAGGATATTGAAGCACACACAGAACAGTTCTGTGACTAACTCAAATGAACTATCTGAAATGCAGATTGTTGTTTCATCAGATCACTCTTTCTACACTGAAGACTCTCATTCCCACTGTGATTTCTCCAACTTTAAAAAACACTTTGTAATTTTATCATATGCTACACCCAAAGACTCTGGGAAATATCATCATCCTCCCAAAAGCAAAAAAAGTTCTAAAATAATATATCTAGTGCAATAGGATTGTTGATATAATTCAGAGAGAGGGGGGATGAAGAGCTGAATTTACTAAGATCAATAACAGATTCCTCTCTTAGGTTCCATCATAACACATTTTACCAGAGTTTCTGAAGTTCAGTGTTTGAGTTCTGAATGGCCTTGGCTCAATCTTCTGTTAGAGTCCAAATGCTAGTGTGACTCGTGATCCAAAGGAACAAGTAGACAAGCTCTCATACAAAGCAAATATACTTCTTTTACTACTTCCTGCAGTTCTGAAATCACAATTTGAAGTGAATGGAAATTTATTTGGATTGCATAGATTTTTTTTTTGAAAAGTAAGTCCGATATAATCAAATGATTCCAGTAGGTTCCACATGGCCATGTGTTATGGCACTGGGCCAGGAATAAACTGGCTTCATCGTATCACTATTCAATCTTTTTTTTTTGTTTATTGCATGGGAGAAGTGAATGAAACATTAATTTTAGCATGATAACAAAAATATAGTACATTGTTTTCTAATCATAGTTTGGCACATAAACTGTAAAGCAATAGCAATAATCTCCCTTATCCATACTTGAAGCAAATTTTATTTTAGAAGTTTTAGACATTAATCAGCTTCAATTCTCTTTCAAAAGTTCTTATTTCTCCCACACATGACTTTTTAAAGACATTTTGAGGCTTTACTTTTGAGGCTTCTCATATCTTTCAGAACAGAAGTTCATGAGTCCCTCCAGTGATGCTTTAAGATACAGCGTCAGAGATCCTCTGCTTGTTAAATTGTTTACTTCGTTATTTGCTGTTGCCATTTAGCAAAAGAAAGCCCTTAAATTCTGTAATAAAATTAGTAGTTTTAGGCTATGTTGTTAAAACATGCTTTAGATTGATAATGCATGAATATTTGGATATTAGCCTGGGTATATATCAGCATGTAGTAACCAGATATTATTTTATTCAGACAGCATGTCCCCTGATCCAATTCATATTTTAATAATCCAGAATTCAGCTATGGGAGAAATAAATAGAAGAATAACCAGAGAACAAAGAGATGAATCAAGCCATAATAAGACACAGAAGTCAAGACATTGTGTAAATTGAACTATTAAGTTAATAAATCTGTAGATTTGATTCTCCTTTCATCCTTTTTGTTCTCCTTTTTATTTCTTGCTGGGTATGAGATTATATAGCTTTTTCTGTTGCTGGAATGCAAAACATGACTCACCTAGATAAACAAGAGAAAAACTGTAGAAATCAAGTCATAGATTATAAGACCACAATTTATATAGAAAGACCCTACATCTGTGGTGTGACTGAACTTATTCTTCATGTTCTGTGTGAAGGAAGTGAGAAGGAGTGGAGTTTAAGCAGAAACAAAGGCAGCCTAGATTGCACCGCAAGAAGCAATCTGCAGCTCCATGTTTCTAAGAACAACATAGACAAATGTTTGCCAGAAGCTTTTATGATTAATTAATCCTATATCATAAAGTTCTGGAGGAGCTGTGAGGGGGCATAGAAGGACTCAATGGCTCCAGGAATAATAATTGGTTCAATTTCCATTCCCATGTCACATTACACAGATGTTGATGAACATCTCACTTTCACATTATGAAACGGGGACTATCGTCCTTCAGAATGGAGATCTAGTGGAACATCTGTAGGAAAGTGATGTTTCATGAACACAATTGAGTGATGCTCCATGGAAGGGACAGTTCCTTCTACACTTCTGCTTTATTCCTGCCATCAACTTCATAAATATAGTCAGGAAGAGAGCTTTGAGAAATTGCCTAAAAAGTTGCTCACAGAAGCTTTTAGATTTGAAAATTCAAGCTACAGATGATATCAGCAGGTGGAGAAGGGATGCTAAACTGGATGGGGGATGCAGATATATACATTCACTATCTTTGCTATCTGTGATAGCATTATCACATAGTTCCACTAAAAATATCTTCTTCCACTCCCTTAACTGTTTCCAGCTTTACTTGAATCTACTCCACTCTGTACCTTCTACTCAGTGATTTGAGGCTACATGGTATAATGACCAGCCAAATTTTGTCCAAAATGTTGTTTTGCCTTACTGCTTCTTTTTTCTTTCTCCTGATGTGTCACATATAAGGAAGTAGACACAGTTATGGGGCTGTTCACCTGCAGCTTATGAACTGTTGAAACCAAAAAAAACCAGGGGAAAAAAATTATAATCTTATTTTCATTTTATGAGTAAAAAGATTAAAAAATATTAAAGTCTATTTCTCTTTCCTATTGAAAATGTATTTTTTCTTCTGCTTTTGAAAAGTAGAAAATAAGTATTTGCTTTCTGTTTACTTTTTGAACCCTCAAACCATCCTCTCATTCTTTTTCCTTTTTTATTATTAGACACTTAATGGACATCTTTCTTTGGAAAGTTGATCCCTTTGTGTATCTTAAACTAGCAGTCTAAAAGTTCGGGTTTCTTAGTCTAATTCCGAGGAACAGATTAAGTGGAATAAATTAAATATTTTGTCGGCTTGCCTTCTTTACTGATGCTGTAATTAAGGCCTCTTATAGTTCCCTGGTATTGCAGGTTTTGATGAGATAATCAGTGAACTTGATGACTCATGATGGATGGCTTTGTTGTGAAATTAACTAGTGAGAGGCTTCAGGGATACAGTTAATACTTTTTCTTTTCTCTTTTCGAAAATATTACATGTGAATCAAAGCACTTGAAATCAAACTTTCATGTGAGAGAATAAAAAGCTAGGTGCTCAGATTGCAAAAGGACATTTTATGTTGGTGGATTTACACTTTTCTTTAAAAAATTTGTTAAATGTGATTAGAGATTCTCATTCTCTTCCAACAAACTGAAATTAAGACTGTATGTCACACTAAGTGTTGGAATATAGATAATCTCTCACCACCTCCAGCTGCTGAGAACCTCTGCTGTGATCAGAACTATTTATCCAATCTTTGGTTTAGCTCTATGACTTCACCTCTATGTCCCAATTATTATATTTGTCCCACATAGGGACATGGACTTTGTCTATCACATTTCTACTCAACTAAATTCAGAGGATATCTAATTCTGTGAATGACTAACTATATTTGTCCTGGAATTTCTAACAGACAGATGTGCAGCCTTTCACCTGTTTTTTTCCTCATTATACCATATCCTCACTCATTATGACAGACGATACCTTGGGATCAACCTAACATCAGCCTTGTCCAGCTCAAGGAATTGAAAAATTGTATTCCAGTTCTACAGACCACAGTGCAAATTAATATGGCCACAGTAGGCTGAAAGGTTTCTCAATAAGTAGAGTGGGATGGTGTTTTCAGCTGGCAGAAACCAACATTTCTTTCTGGAAATCAGTGTTGTAATAATACTCAGCAGCTTAAGAGAGACCTTTCCAAATGGACATTTCTATCCCTAGGATCCTGCATTTGGAATTCATACATTCCAAATGGAGTCAGTTTTGGGAGGTCCATTAAAAAAAAACCCAAAAATGTAAACAAAAAAATGCCCATACACTCTTACTCATCTAGTCTTCTGTAATAATTGTCAATGAGGCTATTTAAATATATCTCAGAGCTCTGAAATTATGCATCTTAACCCTTATAATTATTTATTAATCACAGCAGATGCAGACTTGATTTCATGTGCAGTTTCAGCGGCATTTAACCTCTTAGCCAGGAGATTTCTTGCTCCTTCTACATCGCTTCCTTTCAAATGTTTTGAGTTAAACTGCCCTAGAAGGTAGCAGCAGCAGTTAACAGCTTGTATTATCAACCATTTATGATCATGTGCAGCTTAATTCCTGCCAGCTTAGACTTCTGTAGCATTCCTGATCATGGTCATGCGTCCTCTTCCACTCTAGAGCAGGTTGATAACCTTTCCTTGCCTACATTCCTATCCCTGGAATCCAGCTTGAAGGAAATTTTTCTCTGAAATGTACCATGCAACAAAAGCGTACAGATAAAACATACCATGATGAGATCCACTCCATCAAGTCTGGACCTGACCCTCATGTCTGTACTGAAAGGGAGTGGAAAAGATTTGAGTCCCCAGAACTGCTTATTTTTGATGTCTCGGGTAAATCTCATCCTGAACCCTTGGAATATTTGGAGCTGTAGATAAGTCCCAATTTCAGAAATCATGTAATTAGAATTTTAATACAGGTTAAGGCAATTTACTTCCAAGGGCAAAATTTGGGTTATCATCATTGTCAGTATACATTTCTTAGGAGTCAGTAACAATACTACAACATACTTCAGCTGAGCTGGTATTTCAGTGTAAACCAGATTATATGTCTTATTGACAACACTGAATTTTACGTTGAAGCTGACCTGTAGTAAATTTTAAGTTTGTCGTATCAAATCTTCCTGTTTAAGAGTTAACACAAACACAATTAAAAATTTTAATCCAAAATGTTTTACTAGAATGACTTGAAAATTTATTAAAATCTTGACATCTACATTAAAAGTCATTCAGCTGTCACTGTCTTAGGTCAACAGCTGTACAATCAGGATAATGTTCAAAGTTTTGTTCCAAATCAAGTAGGTGTGAGATCTCATCACCTATGCTGAAACTCATCAAAGGTTAATATTTTCAAATCAGCCAGAGGGAAACCCAACAGAACTCTGAGACTACGACAATTGCCTTCATATACAAATGTAAATAATAACATCAGTGCACATCCGTGGAAGTTTACAAGCTGTACAAATTTCCTGGCAAGGGAGTGCCAGCTGACAGGGAGTTTGAAAGGATCTGGCTGTGACTGATACGGTTGAAAGTCTCTGTGGACTAAACCTGTGGGGATTTATCCTGGATTACACAGACTGTATCCATACTAGCTCATAAAACAGCATCAGGGCATGAGCTCAAGCACTGATGTGCAATTATATAATTCACTAGCTTCTAGCACAGTCTGTAACGTGTTTTATATTAGGTATCAGTGAGCACTTTCTGCGATGATTCCCAGAGAAAGATCAGGAAAGAGTGATTCCAGGGACTAATACCAAAAACCAATATGGTTGCTGTTAACCTCTATTTGAAGGAAGAGCTAAATCACTCTAAATGTAAATTGGACTTATGCCATAGTCTTCAGAGGCAGAGAAGGGACCTTGAGCATGGTAATTTTCCTTTGTTGATTTTTTTAATGAGTTGTATTGAATGATCTGTATTGCTCAGGAGACTGCTTGAGATTTAAGGGGGTAAGGTGTCACATAAGGACTACTACACCATTTCCATGGTCATAAACACTATCATACCTTGTGATGAAAGGGCAGTTAATTCTCATTTGCATACTTTCCCTTGACTGTCCGCTAGGAAAATTTGTGGTGTATTTCAAAACTGATCCTGAATTTCACACCAGTCCCTGGAATTAACAGACTATAAATTGTTGGTTAACCTTGAGACTCTCAGATGGCAGGCTCTATATGAGGGTAAATCCTCATCATTGTATATTTTGCTTCTAATGTGATATGTCCTGCCCAACTCTCTGATAGTATATAGATCTGTTGGATCAAACTCCCTGCATCAGTGAAGCTGCACAAATTTACCAATGGTAAATTTGGTTCAGTATGAAAAATTCTACTTCAATACAGGGATGAGGTTCTTGCTAGCATTACATTATGTGAAATTGAATTGGATCAAGTAAAAAGTAGGCTGTGAATAAGAGAAAAACGCTGGCTTTTTTAGTAGTTAGATTAAAAAAAGAACAATGAGAACAATATCTGACCTGGTGACTTGGATTGGAAAGGAAGAATCACCTTTTTGGGAAAACAAGAAAGGAGAAAAAAAAACAACAAAAAATCCTTACAGTACAGCTTTAGAAGAAAAAGTTAAGACATGAGGAACTAGGACAGTCACTCTCTCTGGCTTGGCTTCAGTGTGGTCTCTAATGACTCCAGTGACACATAATCAATTTATGAGCTTTGTTGTATTACATTTGCAGACGATGCAGATACCAGCGTTTCCATTTCCCCTAAGAATGGGCAAGTATTATATTACATTCACTTGAAAGTGCAAATACCAGCAAAATCTGGCCACACTTACACAGAATTTGTTTCTGCATAGTTTTACCTAGATATTTTGTCTATCCAACAGTTGTCTCTCATAAAGATGAATTTTTAAAATTTTATATATATATATATATTTTTAATATGTATACTGATGTGATCAGAACTGCAAAACCATATTCTGAAGCCTTTCAAATTCTTTTTCCACTGAGTGACTTCCATTGCCCCATGTTTGCTCTTACCCTAAATTTCTTAATACTCTCAAAAATCACATATTAAAGGAATCTTTAACCATCACTTTCTTACATCCCAGATCTACCTCTGTAACTGAGATTCAGCTGTATGCTGGCCCTACTAATACTGCTGTCTACTTTAATTACTTATTTATGGCCAGGCTTCTCTTATACAAAGAGGAAGAGGTGTAGTCCCTCATTGTGGTGTATTTTGGTGAAGTTTCATTGAAAATCTGTTATACATTTGATGCTATACTTTCAGTTTTAGTGAAAGCCTATATTTTTCAGGGATTCCAAAAAGCTATAGGCTTCAATTCTTTCATCAGCCAAGAGGGCCACGTACCAGTTTCACAAATAATGTATTATGATGTGTCTAAATTCCTGATCAATAATCTCTTGTCACTCATTTCTACTCCCCACCAGTCACATGTTGTTAAACTTCTCTTCCCTTAACTGAATTTGTAGTAAGGGATTAGGATTTATATGATATTAAAGGCTAAATAAACCTCTGATTGGAACAGCAGGTGGTAAATCATGTGCCCAAGTGACACTATGTGTCAATTCCTCATACAGTAGAAGTTATCTTCAGGTTTTTCAGATCTACTATAAAGGTTTGGTTGAACTTTACTTCATTTGGAAGGGGCATAATACTGATTGATTAAGCTTAAAATTTTCTACTTTAGTGTCTTGCTTTAAAATGTCATCATCCAATAAGGAATATTCCACGTATGAAACAGTGCCATGTTATAGTAATTAATAGGTGTATTGATCGGCCAGTTCTTGGTGCAGAGTAGAGGGAGGTGGTTGTAATGGAAAAGAGAAAGTTTTTTCTCCCCTGTTCCATTGAAATGCTGAGCATATTCAAGATGCTAGCAAGCCAAGATTAAGAGCAGAGTAAAGATGGTCTGCTCTTCAATTAACTCTTCCACGTTAGTATCTTTTTAATGCCTTGTCTCTATTCTGTAGTTTGCTTTTTTTAATTGTAAAGTTACAGTTAAAAAAGGAAGTACTTGCAAGTCCACTGGAGATGAAAGCAGAATGTAAGATGAGGATGGATCAGGAAAGTTTTAATAATGAACATTGCAGCATTAAGTATTTTGGCTGTTATTTCTATGATACATATAACATAAAATACAAGAAAATATTGTTATATATATGTAGTTATACATATTAAATGTGTAACAGCACCTATTGTATAATTTATAATAATATCACTTCTGAGTGCAACCACAGAATGGGGAAGGAGATGGCACATGTTTCAAAATATGAGAGATTCGGATGACTCGGACATTAATATTTGTGCATATGTTACTTGGGGAAGCAGGGGTTGTGATTACCCTAAAACTATATGGAATTGTGGTTAATGCAAACCAACCAGTTGTGAGTGATTAATACTCATTTAGGTTGACAAGGTAATTCATGCTTCCCAAGTAAACAGTTGATGACTTTAATGTGACAGATGATGAGGACCTGGAGGAACAAATTCTGATTTTATATCTTAAAAGTTACTGTCATATGCAAGTTACTATATACCTGCAGATATAACAAATAAATACTGGAAAAGGTGTTTATATTCAAGCATTTTAATCATATTTATCTTACATTCCTGCCAAAAGTTTAATTAATTTACACGGTCTTCAGAAGTGGAGTATAATTTCATAGATCTGCTTCTTGTTTCCATTTAGGAAATTGAGTTCCAAACACAATTCTTAATCTTAATATGATGATAGATATGTCCCACAAATGCAGTACAAGAAAAATCTTACTTTTTGAGCAAGTGGGAGCCTACGACTATTCTGGATTTCTATTTTAATTTATCAGCTTCTCAAACAAATGTAATTGACAGTATCACAAAATCAGTATCTGGCTAAAACTACAGTTTAATGTAAGAATGAGAATTGAATTTGGCTAATGTGGTTTCTACAATGGCAGAGTATTTGACAGATGTCTGGCTCAAATAGCCAACCTTAGTGTATACAAAAGATTCAAGGTTTGAGGACCCATGGTACTGACTTCATCAGGAAGAATATGGGCTTAATCTCACTGTAAGTGATGGTGCAGAATTATTCAGCTAGAAATTCAATCCATGCTCTCAAGCACTGGTGTAGAATCAGTGGTATTAACAGGACTTACTGATACATAACTAAAAAGCTAGTTAAGGAAGACTGTAGTACAGGTTGGCTAGGGCAAGATGTGGCTTCTTAGTTGAAACTAACATTAGTGATACATTAAACTAGATAGGCGTTTGACTTTCTGAGGTTGTGAAAGACCCAGAATAAAGCACCTCTTGGAAGGCAGTCTCTGAGTACAGGCCTCTGGTCACCATAATACACATGATCCACATGTGAGAGCAGGATTCATCTGTCTTCAGAAGAATCTCACTGAAGTCTGACTTAGCAAAGTCAAGAGGTGGATGTCAGCCTCTTCATTTTGAAAAATTGGCCCCATGGGTTTTTATTCATATTTTAAGATCTACACAACTGTTTGAAGAAAGAAGAGGTGAGAAGGGCAGAAAACCTTCTTTTTCTAAAGGGTTCCTGTAGTTATATCCAAGACTTCAACAATAGAAAAGATGAGAGATAGGATGCCCCTGACTGATAACGCTCTTCCTTTCCTTTAGATGGCTTCCAAGTCATGTAAAAATGAGACCCGCAGACTCTTAATTCTTTGGGACATCTTTTGAGCTTATGACTTTAAGATCATGAGCTTTCAAACAAGATGTGTAACAACTATGCTGAAAATATATTTTGATGGTGGTTCACTATCTTCTCTTAACTGTGAGTGATGATGTGAATGTACTTTTTATTATCTTCCTCTTCTTGAAATTATCCTTTCAGTCAATTTTTTTCTAGTTGACATGGAGTATTTAATTTTCTTCTTTGCTTCATTTTGGTATCCTGTTATACAGAGCTGTTATTGATAAATAGCCAATACTTAAGAGCTTGCTTACAATTCTGTCCCGGAATCCTCCAATCAAATTTAAACCAATAAGCCAGTCATAGTGATCTGTAATTACTGTGTTTCCTGGAAACAACCAGGGAACCTCCATTCCTGTTTTGGGGAAACCCCATCACATCACCTATAGGCTGGGGAGCATTACCCTAAGTGTCAGTGAAGAGTCTCTCTAATCCTGTCCTCTGTTATCCTACCTTTTTGAAAGGTATTCATTTCTCCATCTTTCACTGGACTAGAAAACATGTACATATATCAGCTAGGAATCTGTCCTTCAAGCTTTTTGTCCTGCCTGTTTGCTCATTTTTATTAGAATTGGCCTATGTGCTCCTGTGGGTCTCAAGCAGTCTCACAGGACTTGATATAAGATATGTTAGGTAAAGTATTTTTGTTGAAGACTATATAACCCAGAGGAATGGTTCAAAGTGTCTACAGGAAAAAAAACCCAACATATTACTTAAAACTATTACTTAGACTTCGGGGATTTACCTTACTTAATTTTTGAAGGAATTTATGTCTCTTAGATTTTAAATAATTTTCTGCTGTAGTGAATAGATTTTGGCATCTGTAATCAGAGCCCAGATATCTAACTTCCATAATATTAAAGAGAGAAATAATACAATCTACTTTACATAGCTATAGGTCATAATCCCTTCAACTAGAGACAAAAAATAAGTGTGTGTTTAATGGGAGACGAAGGGAGAGAAGGGCCAGGAAAATGGAATAAAGTCATATCACAGGTATAACACAGGTATCACAGGGTGTCAGGGGTTGGAAGGGACCTTGGAGATCTTCGAGTCCAAGCCCCCTGCCAGAGCAGGACCATATAATCCAGCACAGGTCACACAGGAGCACAGCCAGGCAGGTTTTGAAAATCTCCAGAGAAGGAGACTCCACAACCTCTCTGGGGAGACTGTTCCAGTGCCCTGTGACCCTTACAGTAAAGAAGTTCCTCCTCATGTTAAGGTGGAACCTCTTGTGCCCCAGCTT
>JAAGNO010013615.1:115560-160443 GCA_033439905.1 Ceryle rudis | reverse complement strand
GTTGCTGATATTCTCACAGTTTCTGTCTTGTTCTAGCAGGCCTCAGCTTACTGTTCCTGCAAGCCTGCTCTGCCTTGCCATGGCTCTGCTCGCCCCTCAGGCCTGATTATATTCGGGCAAGCCCAGATATGCCAAGGCAATACTGAGTCTGGACGGACCACATGTCCATTCTTCTCAAGATGCATTACAACAAGACTTCATTTTGCTATTGTCTTACTAGCCACCTTACTGTTGTTGAGCCTGCATATCAGAATCAACAGAAAGGAGAGAAGCTTTGATCTTTGAAGTAAATTTAAAACAAGATTAGTTTAATTGTCCCTCCCTGTCCACTTTATTTTCAGCTCTCTACTTTATTCTGTTGTTTGGGGGTTTTTAGCATATATATATTTATACACATTAAATTTAACTATGAAAGGCATTAGGAAGAATCCTTGTTACTGTTGCTTTATAAAAGAAAAAAATATATACTTGCAGGCAAGAATAGCTAGAATTGCAAGCTGCTTAGCCACTTGTGGTTTATAGCACTGAGTATAGGCTGAGGTGTTGATTTTTTTAATATCTCAAAGTGTGCATTTGACTTGACAGTGCAAATTAATGTTCTAGCTGTGGTGGGTTCTGATGTATGCAGAAAAAATATGAGCAATCGATACAGCTTATAAATATTGAAACAACAGAAAGCACTGGAATAATAAGAACAAAAAGAGAAAGAAACATCAATATAAAAAGACTTAGAGCCACCTCATCTATGGTTCCTTATACTGTGAAGCAAACTTGGTTCTGAAATGTTTGAAGCATTGTGAAATGCAGAGCTCAGCACAGCCCATTGATTTGGAAGACACTTGCCTTAACATAAGCAGTGTGCACTGAACATGCTAGGAAATGATGGTATCACTAACATGGTGGTACCAGAATGCTCCTTAGAATCGTAGAATCATTAGGGTTGGAAAGGACCTTTAGGATCATCAAGTCCAACTTCCATCCTAACATCTATCTGTCCATTAGACCATAGCCTCAAGTGCTACGTCAACTCATTTTTTAAACACCTCCAGGGATGCTGACTCCACTACCTCCCTGGGCAGCCTGTTCCAGTGCCTAACCACTCTCTCAGCTTTACAGAGCAGAAGGTATATTGCCAAAAGATGTTGAGGCTTCCTTCTTCAAGATATAGGTCTGCTGTCACTCAAGATTATAGAGATGAGATGGTACAGAGCATTTTTCCCCGAGACAGCTTACCAACACATCTTCCAGAGCTCCCTGTCTCATATCAAAACTAATATCAGACTTCTTAAAACAAGTTTAGTACCTTTGTGACCATGTATGAATATTTTCTTTGACCATCACAGAAATTATCCTGTCTTACAGTCTTCAGCCACTGTCAAAATGGGTGAACAAATGCAGCAGAGAATTTTCCATCTTATTTCTCAGATGAGAATATTACAGCTGTAAACTAGAGACTACTATTTTGTTCTTTACATATGATATTTTTTCAGGAATTATTGGTTTACATTTACATTTATGTGCTATTAAGAATATCAGATAATATATTTCCTAAACTTATTCTATTACTGTCTCTTAGAAATAAGCAGTAATTGCAGTATCAGCAAACTCCCAAGGGATTGATGTCAATAATTTAAACAGCCGTATTTTTATGTTTTGTTTAATAAAATTTCTTTTATGTAAAGATCTGTTATTAAATATTTCATAGCTTCCCACAAAAACAAATCTCTTGTATAGAAAGGCAATTGTAATTTAAAGAATTATTGCTATAAACTTTAATGTTTTTCTATTTCAAACTATTGTAAGGCAAGAATCTCACTAAAGCAGTTGCATTCAATGTTTCATCATAAAAAAAAGAGCAATGGAATAAAAAGATTGTGTGATACATGGAATTTTATGTCTAAAAAGAAAAATACCTCACATCTCTCCCTCTGTAGTCATCTCTACCTTTAGTCTAATTAGTTGCCAAGAAAAATATCTCTAAAAGTGCCTTTAATAACAAATAATTGTATACCTGGTTGCATAACTTGTTGGTAGAAACTGAATATCTAAACGTTCTTTATGCCTTGGTCTTGCAGATAGTTAATCTTGCCACTGCTGTGTCTAGATTTACATATTTGAGCTAATCTATCTCTAGACACTGCAGAGACATATCTCCAGGAGGTGATATATCCTGTTCCTCTCTTTCAGCATTAACCAGGTAAAGGCAGCTCCGTTTAACTCTGAGATGGCTAAGATTAAGAGAAGTCCTATTCTGGGTAACCCACTTCATAGAGAATTAGGTCTTCAATGATCTTGACATTGTTAGTATTGCTTAAGTCTTCTACAGCACTGAGATAAGGCAGTGGTTTAATTAAATTCATATGAAAGAGGGTCTGCGTGTTATGAACTTTATGCACTACCTGATGCTTAGATAAGTTCATGACACTCTGGAAAAGCAGTGTCTAGCTGCTTTGCTCTGCTCCAAAGCCATGAAACATACCTCCTGGAAACACTGAGGGACAGGGTTCAACTTAACATACGTGGAACTCTTAACATGTTGTGCAAGGTATTAAGTCATTACTGCAAAAGAAGTAATATCCCACTTGCACAGAATGACTCTGCACTCTACAGAGGCTACCTATACAGATTTGAAGTTTTGGTGGTTAGTGCTGAGCTCCAGGTAATCCGCATCACCTATTTTTGACCTGCTAAAAGAACAGAGCAACTGATGAAACCCCATGAAAGCAATTGTTGGCTTAGAAATCACTGTCTCAGGCAGTCAAAGGAAAGATTGTTTGCAAAAACTGATTACTGTTATTTAAAAGTTAAAACTAAGTGCCTGTCTCAACTGATCATATGTTCCACATCCTTCCAGTAATGGATTGTGACTGGCTTTCAATCACAGTCCAAAACCTTCCAATTACAAAGCTTCACTTGAACAATGGGTTAAAAGAAGAAAAGAAATAACAAACTTGAGGATCTCTCAGTGTTAATAAAACTTCTGATCTTTTGTAATTCATCAGAGCAGTTAAGCATATGCTTATTTTTAAGCTTGCAGGCTGTCACAGTGATTTTAATAGAAGATGCATTTTATTAAGAACACCATCTTAAGTGCTTTGCTGGCTCCCAGCTTAATCCAAATGCTTCTTGAAATTGTTGTCATTGTCTTTCTGTAAGAGAAATCAGAAACTAAAACAGAGTTGGAAGGGAGCCTAAATAAGTCATATTAACTCTGAAGACTTCACCATGCCAAAATAAAAATTAGTGTAACCATGAACATTCTTCTCTTGGGAATTCCTCTTCAAGTAAAAAAAAAGGGGGAAATAGTACACATATTCAAGTAAAATACTGAACGGTATCCTTTGGTGTTGCCTGCTGTTTGGTTGCTATGTTTATAATCCAAATAACACGTTATATGTTTCAGTGCCCAAAAGAAGAAATACCACTTTTTTCTTACCAACATGTGGTGAACTTTGAGTTGACTGTCTCTTTTAGTTACATACAGATCAGTAAATATTTTCAAAAGTTTGTTTCTTTGAGGAGGTTAATTTACACTATTTGGGAAGAAGTAGGGAGGAAATTTTTGAAATGGTATATTAAAAATGCCACAGCCCTTTATACTGGTGGTGTAAAAAATTGTTTTACACATTCAGTTTTATTTAAAAATGCAAAATAAATGGAAGGGTTAATACAATATGGAATTTGAAATTAAATCTTTGGGTTTGGGATGAAAAGCAGTTTCTAGTTTATCATTAATTAAACTAGAGACATTTGTCGTAAGAAAACCCATTCCACTATCCTTCGTCTACACACACACACACACACACACTCACAAAAAAAACCAAAAAAAAATTTTAAAAATCCCTGTCTTGTGTCCTGTATTTCAGTTTCATGTCAGGAAAGCTGTGCTCTGAGTTCTTTAACTGAACACAATACAGGAGACCAGGTGCAAATGAGACAAGAAAATAGGCTGGTGATTTGTCTAATAATCCTAAAAGAAGGTCTATTTTGGAGAGTAATATAGATTAAATAGCTTCTAGAAGATCTCAAAGCAGTGATTATGCTACCTAAGGGTCCAATGGTGCATGCATCTTAGTGACTACTGTCTTTAACCGCAGAGATTAAGTGATTTTTCTGGCTCCATTGGAGAGATGTGGGTTTTTGCTTATCTTTCCAATTTGAAACATAAGGATTTTTATGGGGATTGCTCACAATGTCTGAAAGGTTTTAAAACAATGGGAAAACAAAACATCAAGATAGTGATTATCCAATATTTTTAGACATAATTTCCAGTGCACTTTCCAGTGGAGGAGGCTGTACACCACAGGAGGGGGTCTGGATACTCCCTGGCTGTTCTGTGCCCCCAAGCCTGTGCGTAGATGACTAAATTGTACAGAGTGCACCAATTCATTTCATAAATGTGCTTCTGATTCTTCATTTCCAGATTGTGTGCTGATGCTAATAACTGGTGTTAAAGTAAACTACACAGTTAATCACTGACAATACCATGCTCCTCTAAATAAATAAACGAATTGATCTTTGAACAAGAGGTGCAATGGAAGCTCCATACATTTTGCTTCCAGAGCTGACTGGTTTTCCCTGATGTGAGACCTTAAGCTTGGCACCACAGTTATTCAATTTGGATTCTCCTTAAATTCAGTTAATCTCAATTAATTTAAGATAAATTCATGGGCCTGATTTTCCAAGTAGAGGCAAATTATGACACGCTTGTAGGTCACACAAGGTTAACCAGCTGGGAGGAACATCACAACTGATGCCACTATAGTTTTATGATCATGATACAGATGAGCTTGGAACTGTTCATATGAATACATCTTCACCAAACTAGCTCAGATAACTACATGGGACAAGTGCAGCTGAAAGCAGTCTCCTCTCTGACTTTCGCAGAACCAATGAGCCATCACTGCAGTTTGCCTGGGACTTAGGGTGTCAGCACGCTTTAAAACTCAGCATAGTTTCAGAAAGCAATGTCTGACTGCAGTCCAAACAATAATTGGAAGACATTTAACTTATTCTCACTTAAAAATGGTGGTTTGGTTCCAAACTATTTTTTTCCAAGAATAGTAATAAAATTTGGGTTTGAACATGTAAAACCTTTATTATTATTTTTTCCTATAGAGATTACAGCTCTAAAAAGGAAATAATCTGAGTATTTTTCTCTTTTGATTGGCTCAAGTTTCATAATAACTCTAAAAAATACCTCTACTATTTTAAAATATTGAAATTTTCTCATTCTACAAGAGCTATTATTCTGACCTAAGGATCAATCTTTTGGCTTAGAGAAGCTAGCCCAGGAGAAGGAAGTAGATAGGTGAATAAAACAAGTAATTTTAACTTTAGCTCTGCTGTGTTGTGGTAATGCAATTTAGCTTTTTAAAATGTGTTCTACATTTACCTTTCCAACAGCATGATAATCTCATTCTGTTCTGTATACAGTTACCAGTATGTGTATGCTAAGATTCTGTGAAGTCAAGTGTGCCCTTGCCGGGTCATGCTGCCAGCAGTCAGGAAAAGCCATTTAAAGATCTTAAAACTCTATGAAGGACAAGGCTAAAAGCAGAGTCATTTAAGATGTCAGACTCTCTGGGTGAAATAATTTCAAATTTAACTTAAAACTTCATATCTGTAATTGTGTTCTATGATACATTACCATCTCAACTGCATCTGGAAGGAAAATGTGGTAAGTTTACAGCTGAGTACCTGCAGAAGGTTGGATTTCTGAGGGTGGAAAGCTTTTTAGCCAACAAACTATTACAAATGGATATTTTGCATCCAAGAACTATGTAAGATCCAGGGAGATACAGATTTTCCACAGCTCAGACTAGTACTGCACACTTTTATAAAAAGCTGTTGTTATCTTTAAGTAGTTTGCCACACCCCAGGTGTGATGGCCACTTGCAGGCTTTGAACTAGAGGTCCTTGCAGGTGAATCCCTTTGCATCTGTTGTGTTAAATAGCCTCAGGTTTAGTTTTACGTTTTATTGTCCCTTCCTGCAGCTAACCTACATAGAACCTGTAGTTTTATGTAGTTCACATACTTGTAGTTTAGCTGCTAGCAGGGTATAGGACTATGTTAAAAGATGCTGGACTGAGTTTAGTTAATTAGATAATGATTTTCATCTTTTATCTAGGCCCAGTTTGGTGGTACATCATATAATGCATAGCATTAGCTAAGAACAAGAGGCTGTTCTTCATCAACCTGTCATCACAGTAGTACTTAAATATATTTTTTTATTAAAAATGTTGTTGTTTATATGCAGCTCTCTACAGCTTTAATCTCAAGTGCTACAGTATTTTGTAGCATTCAGTGGAATTGCATAAAATTCAAATCAATAAAACTGGCACAGTGAGATACATGTGGTGTTTAGTAAACAAAGCAGATGAGGTTGACCTGACTGAAAGCTGTGATCAGCACAAAACACACTGAATACAAAATATGCTGTTGATGTGAGGCAGAGCTAGGCTTTATGTATGCACGTTTATCCAGCTGCTTCGGGAAGATCTTATATATATTTTTTTTTTCAAATTATATGCTCTAGTCTCAGGTATAAACCCCAGTATCACTTGTCTGTAACGCCTTCACATTTGTTTCTGTGTTAAAAAAATGAAAATAAAAGTGTGATACATTTATATCCTGAGATCCTAACAGACACTACTGCTTGGCTCAAAAAGTATTGAATTCAGTGGACTGCTCTTGCCACTTATAAATTCCCTAAAGAGAAAAAAGCAGGGTAACAGAACTAATTTTTTAAAAGCTAATAAATTGCAGATAGGCTTTTAGCTGATTTTGGATGGAACACCATTATGGCAAAAATCCTGCTAAGTAACCTTGTCAGGTGTGGATGTTACAGTGAAAAATCCAACACGTTTATTTCATTCCCTTTCTTTCACTCTGTCTTTCTCTTTGAAGTAAACAAAAATATAGAAAGTAGACCCAGGTGGAAAGAAATCTTTGACACAAGAAATAGATTATTTGGCTCATTAAATATCTGTTTGTTTTCATTGGGATTAAATTCTAATTCTTTTAATTTAGGACAAAACATCTATGGAAAAGGAAGCGAGGATGAAACTCCATCTTAGGGACATTGACAGCTGAACATTTCCTACGCCTTCAACTATCCATGGCTGTGTTTATTTCCCATCCAGAGCTGCTATGTTTGGACTGAGGGACTTAAAGCTAACGAAATATCTGACAGAGGAAAAACATTTAATTGCTGTTTCCATAGGAAGATATGTCTCATTATACCAGATTTATAGCTGAGGACCTGTAATAGAGTAGCCAGTTGCTATGATGAAGTACTTATATTACCTTAAGTGCAAAATGACTTCCTTGACTTCCATCTTTCCATCTCCGTGAAATTCTGCTAATAAATGCATTATTAACTGAAATACAATACCAGCCAATTTGTCAGGGCATTTGCTATGAAATTGTATTTTAGGTTAGATGTATTTGCTAAATGTGGGAGAGTGTCACTTAACATTAAGATAAAATGAAATGTTACTATGAAGTCTGAGGAACATACTCCAAATTGTCCTTAAGCTAAGGTGTCTAAATATTATCCTCGTTTGAACCGGTTTCTACTCTTTCTTGTTGTGGACTATATTTTTCCCTCCTGAAAATCACACCATCCCCTCTTGATATTTCATTTTAAAGCTGATATCCAGATAATTTTTTAATCTACATACTGGTGATATAGGTAGGAAATGGCATAAACATAAACCTGCTTTCTTCTAGAGCTCCAGGGAAGTGGCAGAGAAACAAACCCAAGTTCTTAGGCTCACCCAAAATAGGACTCAGAGGACTTTGAGGAAGATCTGGGCAATTAACTTTAAAAAAATCTGTGAGCCACAACCCCCTGGAGATTTTAAAACACTGCATTTTCTGAGTAATAGTTTTACTCTATGTGCAAGCAGAAATACCTTAATCTTGTAAATACTAAATGCACCATAAATGGTCTTGGATTAAAAAGTTTTCAAAGCATATATAAACTCAGAGGTTTTGATTTAAGTAAACAATGTACTTGATTATTCCAAGTGGAGACAATATATTTTTTAGTATTAGCATAGCTGCACTGTGAAAAAGTGTGGTAGTTTCTCTTAACAACAAATATCATCTTTTGGCTCTCCAGGCTCCAATATCCATAGTATTCTAGTATGAAGTTAAAAGATGGACAACCATGGTAAAATCTGAAAAATGTTCACACTTTGGGTGGAGGAAAGCCTCTGTCAATGTATAATTTACATAAATATAGGTGGAGGATGTCAGCGTTAAAAACAGTGCAGAAGGGGAGTTACATAACAGAGGACCTGACCCATCACCACTGTCAGTGACCAGCTGTGAGCATGGAAAATTCTCTTTGTCTTTCTCTCTTTTATCATTTTTTTCCTGATCAGATGGTTGGTTCCTTGCAGTTCACTAATTGACAAGTGATAATATTTAGCCATCACAGAAGTGTGGGTGCTGGAAGAAACTTCTGGAGATCATCTAGTTCAAGCTCCTGCCAAAGCCAGTTCAGCTAGGGCAGGTTGCACAGGAATGTGTCCAGGCAGGTTTTGAAAGTCGTCCTGTGTTCCAGTTTGTGCACACTACCCCTTGTCCTGTTGCTGGGCACCACTGAAAAGACACTGCCCTTGACACCCACCCTTCAGAGATTTTTAAACAATAACATCTTCACCCATTTCTACATCACCCATGGCTTTCTGGGGTTATCCAGAATGGCAGTGGAGGATCTTCATGTTCAGTTTGAAAAACTCAGAAAGAGAGGCCTGTTGACTTAGTTCCTCCAGCTGCTGGATGTTATCCAGATAACTAGATGTCACCTGCAGGTTGTTTCTACTCAGTCCCCTGAAACTGGAAAATGAAAGTGTCACTAATCAACTCAGCAAAATAAAAGAAAAATCATTAAAAGTTAATGTGGCAGGATGGAGCTAACAGAAAACAAGAGCAGAATTCATGTTGTGAGATGTTATGAGACACAGGAGGTTTTGATAAAACATTCTATGTTAAGATATTCTTCCAGCACCTATTTTTATCCCTGTGCTTTTGAAATCAAGCTCCATTAAGTTTTCATGAATCTCAGGACATGTGTTATGTTCTGCCAGGAACTGTTACATAGCAAATGGTGTGTAAAAAACAACAATAAAAAAATCTGGACAGGGATAACTACTTACTATAGCATATCACATTTTGTTAATTTATGAGGGTTTTTCAATCCTCTATCCAGAGCTAACCTACAGCAGCTTTCCAACTTCAATAAGATCAAAGTCAAAGCTCTTTTTGCTTATGAAGGGATGAAGCTGGATCTTTGCTAGTTATTTAGAAATACATATGAAAATTATATTTGAAAATTAAGTATTCTTAGAACAGCACTATTTGAAAAATATAAAATAGGATTCAGTTTTGCCACTCTGGTCATGCAGTTCTGTAAGGTTGAAGCTTTAATCAAGTTATCTCTGTGAAAAAGGTTTTGCTTAAGTTCATGAAACTGCTAACAGCTTGAACAGGGATCTTTCTCAAAATGCTTGACTGTTAACTGTGCTTCAAAACATCACAAACATTACTTCAGATTACTAAGTAGCAGGGAGATTCTTATGTTACTTAAAATGGTATTGAAAATAGTTTTGACACATAAAGCACATTGCCCACAAAGTAAGTGCAGGTACTGTGGACTTAATCCTCACACCTATTTGTGGCTTTTTGTCATTTCATAGTTTTTATAGTTATTTTGTTTTTTACTTGAAGGTCATACTGTTTAAGCCCCTGTTCTGATATTTCTGTAATTAAATCCTTGTTTTCTTCTGGTTTATAAATGAATTATTTTCCATGTAGAACATGAAAAGAGCAAAAGTTAGAAAACTACCAAATGTTTTCACTGACTGACCCACTCACTTAAAAAAAAGTACTTTAAATTTTAAATGCAACAGTCATGGATAAACTACTTCCTTCCCAGTCCTACTCATTAACTCACTGTTGTTTTTACCCGTCACCATCTCTGTGACAGGTTAAAACCAGGATCAGATCTTGCTGTTGTAGCTGCTACATGAGTAAGAAGCCAATTAGGTAAAAACCAAAATAATTAGATACCGTGCTTTTATAGATTTGCTATCTAACTAACACATTACAGTAAAAGCCTGGATCTACATTAGTGTCCTGGTTTGAAAATTCTGTTCAGTGATTTTACTTTTCATCTCTGTTCTTCTAACTGCACTTTCTGAAGTTAACAGCATCTTTTCACAGACAATGTCTGCTTCTAACAGTGACAACATCCCATGTTTAGAGTTACTACCAAGGATTCGTGTGCAGACCAAGGCCACTGCTGGATCTTGTGTACCACATTGGGGGTGCAGAAAGTAAAGGCCACGCCAGCAGGGAGGAGCGGACAGGACAGGTGACTCCAAACTGACCAACGAGGGATTCCATCCCATATACATCATATTCAGTATAAATTGAAGGATCAGGAGGGTCTTGTCCCTCTTGCCCCACTTTGACAGCTTTGCTCAGCTTAGCTTGTGTCCTCTTCCAGTTTCTTCCTCAGAGCATCTGAGGAGGACTCTGTCCATTCTGCCTTCTATCCTAATCTGTGCGTTCCTGAATCCAGTGCCAGAATCCAGCTCCTGAACACAGCTCCTGTCTGCTTTGGGGCCCAGGCTGGAATGTCAGGATGCCTGCTCCACAGCATCAGTGGTGACGGTGACAAAATTACCATCAGGGGGGTTGGGTTTGATACTGGTTTTGTATATATTTGTATATATTCCATTTATTATTATTATTATTATTTTCATTTTCCAGTTTCCTTTTCTAATCACTAAGTCTCTCTCCCTTATTCACTTTCTCTTCCCCTTTGGGGAGGGAGGGGGTTAACACAGAGTGTCTGTCATAGGTCTAAGGGGCTGCCCTGACCCTAAACCATGACAATTAGAATGAATAAAATATAAGGCGAGGGAAATATATAGAATAATTTGGTTTTCTAGATCCTTGGATGCCTCTCCTTACATAGTTTGCAAAACTATATTCTCTCCTTTCATGAGCAAGTTGCATAGAGGTGTACACCTGTGCATCAGAAAGCAACTCCAAAGCCTGGAGAGGAAACTCATTATCTTCTGCCTAAAAGCAATTCAACTTAGGCAGTTGAAAAAGTTTTGCAGTCAAATGCAGTGATATGATTACAAGATAGAAGCCGGAGTAATAGCTTGGAAAACCTCAAACAAAATAGGAAGGAAAGACAAGACACCAGAATCTGAAGACCCTTCATTCCCCTCATTTTGAAGTAATAATAAATTAAAGAAAGGGAGGACTGAGTGGGACTGTAACACATTTGAAAATACTTGTTAGCACGTCATTTTTTTATTGGGAAGAAATATAACAAGTCAGAGATATACATTGAGTTATAGGTATACAAGACTTTTTATACTATCATGATACCATCACCCAGCTCAAGATGAAGTTGGGACATACACTGAGTTTAAAGAAACAATTAAAACTCACAAAGAGTAGGAATGACACTCCAGCTACCTTCATCATTTGGCAAGGTTAAAAGAGAGATTTTCTTCTTGAGAAAAGTAAGAAACACAGCTTGTCATCCTTTTTTTTTTTTCAGTGTATTTTCTTATTCTCTCTCAGAGAAAAATTACCATCCATCAAGCCTGACATATAAAATGCCTGGACTGGTGATTTTAATGCAGATATCTGGGAAAACAAACATGTCAAACACCTTTTCTTCTTCAGCAAATATTTAGGCTGATAATTCAGTTTTCATCTGCAGCTAAAAGTGAAAAAAAAAAAAAGAAAAACAATTTTTGTGTTTTCTGACAAATCCACAAACATTTCAAACAGCTGTAAGAGGAAGGAAAAAAAAACCAGCAAGGAGCATATATAATAGCTGGGAAGATGAAACATATAGCTGCACAATACTTACATAATAAGGTGTTGTATAGGAGTTAGAAGAGAATTTTTTCAAACTTCAAATGAGATAACCACTCAGAGCTGGTAAGAAGGAGATTCACACATTTTGTTGACATCTTCTGGGAAGCAGGAAGGGCCATAAGCCCAACCATATCTGCTGTTTTGCTCCACACAAAGAAGAATATAGTCTTCCTGTATCACAGGGGATAAAAAAAAATACAACATAATGTCTTTAAATCAATAATGCTCATTTCTTTTCGGTATCCACCTAAATAAGAAGTTTAACAAATAATAGTCAAAGTGAACAGAAACAATATGTACTTCTTCCTGTGAGAGACTAACTTTGTTAGAGATGAAAATTTATTAAGTCTTTGGTGCTGATCTTTTTATTGTCCCTATACCATAGACACAGAAAGAATATTTCAATTGTTGTACTGTTGATTACTTTAAAACTATTAAGCTTCTTTAGAAGGTTTAAAGCATAAGTTCCTGCCACTTTATCATGTAGTAAAGGAAATCAGAGATTTTTTTTTTCCCTCTTTTATTTTTTTAATTAACTTTTTTTCCTTCTTCTTTTTCTTTCCTTTTTTTTTTTCAGTCCTTATTTGGGAATGCTGAAACATTTATGTTAGCTAGAGGTAACATACTGAGGCCATGCTCATGCCCTTACAGCTTCCACATACTGGTGGAATCGGAGTCTCACCCAACTATCTTGAAAGCACCTGCCATTTTACTCTTCCAAATCCATTATTCCAGGTCATCATAGCAGTGTTCTGTAGACTGAAAACATCTATGTTTCATCCAACATATTTCCATGGAATGGCAGATTCTGCTTCTAGCTTAAACCCAACTAACTCAGAACAACACTGAACAGAGTGATATACAAAAGCGATTTAAAGTAACGCTCAAAGAATTCTTCAAGTTCCTTCAGTTGTTGAATGAACTTACTTTGTCTCCTCAGGAATCTCATTCAGCCCAGGAACTAGAAACTTTTTGAAATCCCAGCTGTGGTCTCAGTTCTCTTGAGTGTCTAACATGATAATCCTTGAAGGGTTTAGCGTGATTTTATATTCAAGTTTGGCAATGTACTCAGGATAGATAAATGGTTTAAATAATTATATAAGTACAATAAGATAGTACTTGAAGGTAAAAAATAAGAGTATGTGATTCATTCAGCTTCCCTGAATATAAAAAAAAAATAAGTGAAAAGACTCTGCTGGCATCAATTAGCAATGAATTTTTTGGAGCAACACCAATCTGCATCAGTGTGTACTCTGGCCCTGTACGAGGACAGAAAGAATGATTTATACTACAAACAACATAAAATTACAAGTTTTCTTCTTTAACAGGAAGGATGAATCCTCTGTTTCATCCAGTGCACTACAACATTGAATACCTCCATGACTTGCACAGGGAAGAATATCTGAAAACAGAACAGGTCATTTAGTCTATCAGTTTGGTTATTTTGATCACTGTTAGCTATGTCTCAGTCTTTCACGATACTAAGAGATCAGGACTGGCAGTTCACTGGCTTGGCTGTGACCTATTCCTCTCTCTAAACTATGATGATGATGTTGCTACATGTGGCTTTGCATGTTTCTCTCATGTCATTGGTTTGCTTTCAACTGTTTCTTCAAACACCCTTGCTCTTCTTTACAAGCTGACACACTGACATGCTTCTTTACAAGCTGATACACTGACATGCTTCTTTGCATGAACATCTCACAGCTTTGCAACTTTCATTAGCAGAAATGGGAAAAAGGAACAACAACAACAAAAAAAATGCCCCAAAGAAAGGAAGTTCTTCCCCTCCCTGCTGGGAATAATTTTGTCATTCTCTTCCACTATTCTGATGTTCACACAGGGTACCACTCACAACATATAAAAAAAGTTTCCTATACAGAAGGAAACAATAATGGTGAGGCACTCTCTGTAGCAGAAAGAGGCATAACAAGTGATACAATGATTGGAAGCTTTTTCTACTTTTTCAAAATGAATGGCACATTTCTTTGAGTGAAAGGAATTAAACACTGGAACAACTTACTAGAATTCTCTTTGCAAAACTTGAAGCTGGCAAACTATAGAGATATGTGTAGAAGCATGTGTATATGAAATGTGTATGTAAGTTTGTATTGGACAGATAAGAATTTATTTAGTGAAGAATTACACTTGGAGAGCCTTGGGTTTTTTGTTATGAAGGGAAGACAAATCAAAACCCTTGTGTAGGGTACTAATTAGGAATCTGATGGAGGTAAACAACAAAAACATGTTATTCATAGTCTTAAATTTCCTACAAGGAGAACTTTGCTGAAAAATATGCAGGGGTGTGCAAATCTCAGTGAGTCAAAAACCCTGGACATATATGTTGAAAATTACTCCCTCTGGTCCCACCAACAAAACATCAATGAAACTCTCTGCTGCCATCTCACACAATTTTCCTGTAACACTTGTTTTCCTTAAAAGTTTTACCTACTGAAAAAAAATAAAACAAAACCTCAACAAACAGAAGCTTTCCTTTAAAACAAACAATAATTTTTTCTATCCCTCAGATGCAGCAGAAACCTTGAAAATGTCAAATGATTGTAATGCAGGGAAAAAAAAAAGGCCAAATAGACTGTATTTTTGCTTTCCATCTTAATTCCTTTGAACCTACTAATCCCAGTTAGTTGTCATGAATTTATTTTCCAGTACAAGAGAAACAGGCTTTCCATCCATCCAGCAGCATGTATATATTCTTACTGTCTTTATTACATTATTATAGTCATATTTAGCAGAGCTACCATTGCATAACTTGATACTTGTTCTATTTTAGCAAAAAGGACTTTTCCTCTTCTTTCCACCCAACAGGAAAAAAATATCACAGAAGATTAGCAAACTTGTTGAGAACTTTAACCGTCTAGAATGTTGTTGGTTTTTTTTTTTCATTTTAGTTTTGTACACAGCAAAAGAAAGGAACTCACTGTGTGTTTCAGGCACAAGCACAGCCAAATATTTGGTTTCACTCCCAGAACTGAATCATAAGCACTGCTGTGAAGCAGCTGGGACTTGGAAGTGCAATCTTGGTATTGGCATACCAGGAAGCATATAAAGTAGCCCAGCTTGGTTTCTCAAATACCTGGAGCTGGAGCTGCTATGAGTACCTTTCACAATCTAGGGCAGCTTTTTGTCCAATGAGGGACTGTAGGACCTGTAGAAAAGGTCCTCGAGGACCTTTTCTCTCTCACAAACTTTCAGCTGTGCTTCTGTTCTTCCTTTGCCTCCATCCTGTCTTAATCTTCCTCTTTCTCTCCCTACCTCTTTTCCTACATTATTTTTGCTTTGTTTCCTTTTGTCCTTAAAGCCTTCTGCAGATAAGATAACAATATACATTGAACATATGTGTTTCTAAGATAAATAGGAATAGGTGTAACTTTGCACAGACACCAGGACTGTAGATGGAGGATTGCAGTAGAATATCTTCTACTTCACTCCAGTTACAGCTCTAGCTATGTTTATATTCAGAACTGGTACAACTGGGAAAGGAAGACCTCCCATCTCCAGTCTCCACTATATTAGAGAGGACAGAAATAACAAGTTGGAAGTATGAAAGTACAGTTTTGTCTCTTTGTATATTTTAAACAGAAACATACGCTGGTGCATATATACTGTTCACAGACTTTAAAATATAACAAATGTCTTACATTAAATCTTAAAGAAAAGATTGTCTTCATTCTGACCTCTGTATTACCTGTAAGCCACAACTGAGGAAGTCTATGTTTTTTGTAAAATTTGCCTGAGTTCCAAATGCAGGTACAATCTAATTTCTCCTTTCTCACTGCCTTTTGTTAATGCTTGTCACTTTACAGATGGGGAAAGCTAACTCAGTCTGAATATATATGGTAATATATTTTAGCATCATCAGTACCTCAGTGTTATTGTTCTTAATACACAGCTATGCCCACCTACAAGTCCTCAGCCTACAGTTTTTGATACTGTCAGGTACACTTCAGTGCTTATCCTTTGTAGAGCATGGCTAAAGAAAGTGCAATGGGAAGTGATGGAAGAGTAGGAAGGACCCCTATGACATTTATACCTCATAGTGCACATTTTTTTAAGATTTTGATGTAGAGAAAAAAAAACCAAACCAAACCAAACCAAAAAACCCAACCAAAACAAAACAAAAAACCCAACCCAAAACAAAACAAAACAAAAAACATCAAAAAGGTAGTGGGATCAAGGTTACAAACATCCAGAATCTTTGGATTCAGAATCTTCATTTCCGTATTGTGAACACCCAACACTGCTATCAGAAAAGACAGTGACTCTCTGCCTTGCACTTAGAAAAAAAAACCCCACAAACAAACAAACAAAAAAAATCAAACCAACCAAACAAACAAACAAACAAACTCAAACAAGTAAAAAGTTCAAATCCAAGTCTTGGCAGCTGAAAAAATCCAGCTTTTCACCTAATCAGTTCCACTTTCAGAGCTAGGAAGAGGCCTTGCACTAGAGATTTTACAATCTAAATAGAAATAACAGATAGAGAAAACTCTCTTCCAGCCTCCCAAGCTGTTGCATCTCCATTATCTATTTTCTCTGACCTTGACAAACTGAGTCTTGTTTGTTCAGCTCACCTTTCCATTTTGGCCTTTGCGCACTATTCTATGCACTTTTTCCCATGTGTCTCTGGTGCATCTGGCAAGTCCTTTATCTCGAATTCTTTCATTATCACCATTCTACTGCTCTATATTATTACGTATTCAGAAATTGATTCCCCCTTTCATGCTGCCCATTGCACAAACATCCATTTCCAACCTATTCAGTTTGCAGATAGGTATGTTCACGATTTTTCCATGGGGAGATACTGCTTCCAATATGCTTGGGAACAAAATACACTCCTCTTGCATTATCTCAGGTCAAAATCTTCCTTGAGACTTATTTTGGCCTTGGTACTTCTAAGAAATCTTGATAGGAGTACAGATATAAGAGAAGCCCTGACTCCCTTACAGAACTATAAAATATCAATATTTCCCTGTCCTTTCCAATCTGTGTTATAGCCATTTCTTGCCTCTAGTCTCCTATTGAGATTAAAATTTGCTTTTGATCCACATTTTAAAGGTTCTTAGTCAGGTCCTGGCTTATGTGAAAGGTCATACATGTCACCACAGAAATATGAGGATGGATGGAAAAGTGTTATTATCTCCCTCTTACAGAGAGCTAAATCAGGAAGACAGCAAGTAACACCATTGTGGCAGAGCTGGCAACTTAGTCACCATCTTCTATATCCCACAGTAGGCATTCCAGATGAAAACAGACTTTCTTGCTTACTAAATATTCATTGGAACTGTGCATTGCCTCTCTATTAATGTTATGCTGTGTATGTGATTAATCTGAAGTCATGTTATTGCACTTTCATTGCCATTCCTTACTCTTAATGAAGAGGTCTTTCTATTTAACCCTTTACCCATGTTACATGTAAGCAAATGGTATTGCTCTGCCACTTTTCAGGGTGCTACATTTATCATTCCAGGAATCAGAGCCAAAAATAAACAACCCATTCATGTAATCAATATGATGGCAAATTTTCTCTATTCCACATTCCCCTTGACTATCCCAGCATTTCTCTTTGTGCTCTCACAAATGCTTAACTCCTAGGGATTCTTTACCCATTTAGCTATTTACTTTCCAGTGCCCTCTTTTCTTTTCTTATAAAAAAGACAGATATGTGTTTATTTTTTTTACGCTGCTCTATTTCAGGTGTAGTGTATTCTCTCAGTTTTATTTTACATGCATCTACTGAAGTGTAAAAATGGGCAATACCAGTATTTCACATTGGCTGTCTCGTTTGTACATAACAGTAACTTACCAAACTATGCATATTGATAAATTTCAATACAATAAGCCAAGTTGATTTGAAGAAGTTTGCATTGAATTTGATACTATTATCATTGCTAATATGCATACAGTAGACCTCAAATCTGCAAACAGCAAGCATTTTCAGTAAGAAAAATTGTCCATCTTTTAACGAGAACAACTGCACTTACCCTGTGTTATATCAAGACCTGCTTAAGTTTTATAAAATCCATGAATAGGTGAATTTTATTATGTCTTTTTAGTAGCAGAATGGATTAATGCAAAACACAGTCAAGCCAGCATTTGTTGATGTACATGCTTAGTCACTTTTGTGTGCACTGAGACCTTACCATCTGCTTTTATCTTTGGAAATGTTTGCAGTACCTATGCCCCACGAAGACTTACACACATAGTGAAAATCATACCAGTGATTTAAGGGTCTGAAAACACATTTGGTTGTCTACCTTCAGGGGCTGAATTTTATTGAGAACAGAATGTTCTTTGCAAGCTGTGTTTTGATGCCCAGGACATCACATCACACTGGCACTCAGCTGGTGTAAACTGGGAGGGTTCATTAACTTCCCAATGGGGAGTTAAGCATTACGAAAGTGTTATCTCTTAGAAATTATGCCATTCGGGAGGACTGTCCATGTGAGTGCATAAAGTACTTTCCTTTTTTTTTTTTTTTTTTTTTGTGGTAGCAGGAGCGCTAGCAATTCAGCACTGTCAATTTTGAACCTGGATGATTGTCTCCCACCTAGTCTGTCTGCCCAAGTTATGACTGATTATAATAGCTGTCCTCAGTTTCCTTGGTACCAGACTGACATGTAAAGATCTGCATCATTTTATAGTCACTCAGATCTGCCTGTGCCTTTTCCACCTTTGGGGGGGTTACTACTACCTGTGGTGATGCGGTACATTTCTCTCTGGAGTTTCAAATAACGTGGCACTACTAGAGCTGTGTGCTATAAGAAGACATGCATGCAACAAGCCTCACAAATTAACTTTATTGCATTTGGAGATAGCTTCCTAGTAATGGCTAGATTGTCTCCCAGATAATATACAGAACACAAAATATCAATAAAGGAAGCCTTGGCTAAGTACTTCAGATACAAATGTCTACATCCATCTATTATTAGGTGAGAGGACTCCCACAGAGATATCAAGAAGTTTGGCACCTAGGTTGAATTTAATCCAGAATTGCTGCAGTGATATTAATGCTGCTATGAATGAGAAAATACTTCATTCAGCTGGTATTTTGAATTAAATTTTTTGTTCAGTATGAAATAAATCTCATACTAGCTGAAGCTATAACTTCTATTGCAGAGTTTATCTAGTGAATGTTCTGTGCATTTGTTCTTGGTTTAGGTTTCTGGGATCAATAAGAACTATGGCAGGGAATTTACTCTACAGTTCTTTTTCAAGTTCCATCTCTTATACTGTAGCTAATAGTCCTAGATAAAACTAAAGGTATATTATTTTTATAATTTAAAACTGGGCAGTGCAATAGAAAAATCTTCTGGAGAGTAATTATCAATAATTTTACCTAATTTATATACTTAGTTAATAATACAAACAAATCAAGAATTTCTTTTGAAGAAATAGAGTAGAAAATGAGTGGCAGGAATTATTCTTCTTTTATATAAGGCAATGCTTTGCTTGTCTTCATTGTAGGTTGATGAAATCTGCCTTAAACACAGAGGGATATAGATAATTGCAATGAGTTATAAATTGAATATGAGTCAGCAATAGAGGGAGTAATAAGAGAGTACCAGTGGGAGAGCAGCTGTTGGTGTGTGTGAATTTGCATGGCTGACATATCAATTTGGCTGTTACTGAACTACTTATAAGCTGTCCATACTGCCATTATTGAGGAGAATGTTTTTCATCCAGACAAATCAACTTTGCTTAGTGCCTAATACATGATTCTGCATCTAAATAACAAATGTTCAGCCATTACATCATTTTCTAAACATTGCTGGGAACCAGAATGACATCTCTGAATGATTGGAAGTGTAACTTGTAAACTGTTTGGGAGCCCTTCTGCTGAGTTCTGACCGGGGCTGATTCCAGGCTATGAACCATGTACAAATTTTGAGATTTAGCATAGGAAAAAGACCCACAGATAGGGAAAGCTAAGAATGACTATAACCGAATTGAACATACTAACCAAAAAGGTAAGAATATAATGGGGGATGTAAGAGCTTATGATTCAAGTAATCCATGAGACAGTTTAGGGAGCTTCAAGGAAAGTGTGGCTAATGGTGGTAGACATGAATACAACAGATGCCCACATTCTTCATTTCCTTAGAAACAGTCTAGATGATGAGGCAGAGTGAACCTTCAGAAAACTTGCAGATTATGCTAAATTATGGGAAGAGGTTGAGATACCAAATGGTAGAATTTCAGACTAAGGAATTTTGATAGTCTGGAGGACTGAGTCAAAGGACAACTTCCAGAGTTCACCAAGGAGAAAATGAAGTTCTGCATGTAGACTGGGAAATGCTCCAAAGTCTTGCATAGAGCTCTGCAAAGCCTGGGAACTCACTGCTGAACCGTTCCTGAGAGTTACAGTGGATGCTGTAAGTGAGGCAAAGGTACACTTTCATCTTTAATAAAACATTTTAAGAGATTCAGATTATGCATTAGGAAGAATTGTGTCCAACAGGAGGATCATGCTTCACAGGAGAATTCTCAAAAAGACTTAAATCTCCACCCTCAAATTTTTTTAGACTTGGCTAGGTAAAGTCACCAGTTATATGGTTCATGTTTACCCACAATCCTACTTTGATCAAAAGGTTGAAGGTCTCTAGAGGTTCCTCCCTACCATCATATTTATGATTCTCTATTCACATTGCACTCTGCCACTCTGATTGAAGAAACAAGCTTTCTGAGTTATTGCGTGTACATCCAACCTGTACATTTCAATGCTATGCGAGATCTTAGCAGACGTTCTGGGAGCCGTACACGGTAATCCTCATTGAAGCAGGATTATTAGTTCAGGAACAACATTATGCTGACATGGCTACTGCATTTCTACATCAAGAGCTATTTTGTTTCTAATTAAATTGAGTGTCTCTGTAGAGCACTGATGCAAGAGGTTTTAAAACAAGTAACAGACATTTCAGTCCACATTGAAATCCACTATTTCAGTACAGAATGTTGGTAAAGTAATACATTTGGTGGTGTAAATAAAATAGAACTTTGAAGCAAGAGCAAATTTTGTGGAACTTTAATTTAATTTTGGACACCACCAATAAAAATTTCATTGCAGAGGTAGAGAACTACCACACTTAATGCAGAGGCTGGTTTGGTATTTTGGGTGACATCAATATGGGAGACAGAGACCTGCTCTTTAAGATCCTAAATATTACTTTCATAACTAAATGATGTGAATGAGTTCCTCTGACTTTTTGCCTTCTCTTCTTAAAGTCTAGTCTTTGAGGCTATATCTGTACTGCATATGAGACCATACCCAGGTTATCCTCTGTTTTCCCCGCTGTTTAATTCTTAGTTATAGAATCATAGAACCATCTAGGTTAGAAAAGACTTACAACATCAATATCTAAAAGTTTTCTAGAACTTTCTATTTAGAGTCAACAACCATTCTCTTGCAGGAAGCCTTGTGCATGTCCCAGAGGACAAATACTCTGACCTTCTTGCGGAGATACTTATGGTATCATATAAAACTCTGGAGTACAATTCCAGGAGTGCACCGATGTCACTTGCACACATCCCAGAAAGCACATTGTTGTGGTGTAACTCCAGACATTAATTAAGCATCACACAGTCACTCTCCCACTTCCTCCCTGGTGGGAATCAGAAGAGTAATAGTGAGAAAACTCATGGATTGAGATAAAGACAGTTTAACTGGCCATTGCAACATAGATTAGACGCTTGTAAATAATCCACAGAAAGTGTTCCTGAAGATGCAGAGATGGTTTTATGGGAAAATTTTGTACATAGTTAAGGTAGAAGATTTATTGTATGTAGTTTAAAATAATCTGTAATAATGAATCATGCATATGCTGAAGCTGGTGTATAGCTGGCTGGATTACATAGGAATTCAGCAGTAGTTCAGCTAGTTTCTGCCAGTGTGTAGCTGGCAGAAACCATAGAAGGATTTCTACATTTATGTCTGCAATGGAGACATTGTTCAGATGAAGCCTGTCTAGTTCAAGAGACTTGATTACCCATGTGGGGAACTAATGTTCAATGCCAAGATCCCAATAATTTTAGATGTATTTTTTTTTTTTTAACAAATATTCTAACTCCTAGTGTCTGTAGAGCATGACCATCTACATCATTCTTTAAAGAGAAGTAGAACTGGCAATCAGACCAGCCCTCACATTACCATTTCCCTGTTCCTTTATCTTTTCTATGCTTTAAATTTCCTGTTAGGTATCTTCACCAAAAAGCAGATTTGTGGTCTTGAAAAGTAACTTCAATTTTCAGAACATGGTAGATATATCCATGTCTCTGGACTTCACTAAATGTAGATTCTCTGGTGATAGCAATGACAGCTCATAGAATCAGACTTGCTTAGGAACTAAATATATAGCTTGAGAAAAGGAGAAAGAGAACAGAAGACAAGATCAGAATAAAGCATTGGTGGTTTTAGTGGGCTTCTGTGTTTTTTAATGCTAAATGCTGATAGCACTGGGGAGCAGTAAATTTGAGTGTTTGTGGGATGGTCAGTGGCATAGCTACTACTTTAAAAAAAAAATCCTTCTTGAATGTATGGTACAGCTTAATATGTGAGCTTTTTTTTAGAGGATTGTAAAAATAGCCATCAAATTAAATATAACATTTAGATCATAGGGAAGAGTTTAAGAACCATATTCCAGTAATTTATGTCTAGATCAATACATCTTTTCTTTACTAGTGGCCATTGTGACAATTTCTGTTGCTAAGTGCTTCATTAATGTGAATATACATACAAATCTGTCACTAAGCATACATGTGATAACTAATAAAAAATAGCTAATAAAAAAAATGGAAAAGAAAAGAAAAAAGCTGTCTTTAGGTTTTTACAGTTTCTGTTACAATATTATTGTTATTATGCATTTTGAAAAAAGTCTCTACAGATTCTCTAAAAATGATTTCTCACTAGAGAAATGTGGGAAGAGATTCATGATGGATGAATGGAAAAAGTAAAAAAAAACAGTGTGAAAAGAGTAACTTCTTTGTCAGACATATCTGTGGGTTGTCCCATGATCATTCTGTGCTGAGAATTGTCTGTCTCTGAAATAAAAGTGCAGCTGTCAACTTATTTGGATGCAGAGACTTAGTGACACTACTTTATGCTACACTTTAGTGTCAATGCCTGATTTCCATCTTTTAAAATACTTCTTTTGCTGCAAAGTTTTCAGTAATTCTGACAGTAAATAAAATGTCAGTCAAGAACTAAAATGTCAATGTAGCCATATTCATGCAGGAGGCCTTCAGAATATCATAAACTACTTTTCAGCTTCCACATGTGCTATGTACTAGAAGACAATACAAATTACTACTTTTGAAACTAAAAGAGGTTAAAAAGTGTTTCCAAATTAAAAATCTCACCTCAGGTTTTCAGGAAACTTTCTATAGACACATATGTGTATATATTTACTTAGATACATCTGAGACCATAGACTTAAATTTGGCCAGGCATGTAGGATTCTTCTTTGTCATTTCATTGAATTTCTTTTCTTACTTGGCTCAGTCTGTCAGGACTTGCAACTGTTACCTTTGATGGCTGTCCTTTTAAAACAATTTTTATGTTGTAGAATTTATGGAGATGGTATTCTCTGTGGTACATAAACTGACAACTAAAAGGAGAATCAACCTAATTGAAGCCTCTTGGGAATAATTCTAATAATAATAAATTAATAAGAAGTGTAGATTCTATAAGAGGATGCGCAAAGGGGCTTGCATACAACTATAAATTAGAAAGGACCTGGAATGGATGGAATTCACAAGTTAGAGTGCTTGCCATATGAAGAATACATTTGTAAAAAATGTTGAGTAAAGACGCCACTAACTGGACAGTGGAAAAAAAAGACCTTGTTTATTAAACTTATGTTTTATGTTAAATGTGTAAGATATGTAACTTGCCTCGACTATGACCCAGACTCATTGCTAGAAACATCAGTAAAAAAATGGGCAATTGTTGTAGTTAATTATGGATTTCCTGCAGAGAAGAAAAAAGATGCTGAAGGAATGCTTTTGTGGTGAAGAGTCAGATGATGAACATCAAAGTTGTTAAAGAGCATGAGATTGAAAAAAACCTTGCACAGTGGGTAGAAGAAACAAAAATGTTTTACAGCATCTCACTTGAATAGATTCTGTCTGAAATAATGAAAGTTCATTTTTATTGAAGAAATGTAGACAAATTAATAGGGGAAAGCATGTATTGCACCAGAAAAAATAATGATAAAATATGAAACAAGATAAAAGCACAATGTGAGGTTTACCAAAGTGACTGCTTGTGACTTTTGCACTTCGTTACATTCCTGTTTCAGCTGCAAGTCATGGGGGGGAAAAAAAAAAAAAAAGAAAAAGAAAAAGGCTATTTAATGATTCAAGAAGGGGATAGGGGGCAATTTCACAACTGTTCCATATAGATGACCTGAAGTTGTATGGCTGGAATGAGGCAGAGGTTAATTCTTCGAAGTACTCTCTGAATATTTTTGAAGCTTAAAGCAAGAACCTGACAGGAGGATGAGGAAGAAGTTAACAGTCTATAAGATAATGCATATGGTATGGCTTCCTGTGTTTATTGGAAAGCTAGAGGAGAAGGGCTGAGTGCACTCAGTGATATTGAGAAACCCAGGTGTATATTTATTATTGCTATACATATAATTATATCAAAACATATGTAAGATAAAACTGAATTGACTGGATCTTTTATCGAGTTCCAAAACCAAATGTGCAGTACATTTCTGCTTAGAGTCACTTATTAGATGGATGTAACCAGAAGACTTAGGTAGAAGAGATTAGGTAAAATTTATTTGGAGTCACATGTCTATGGGGAA
Organism: Ceryle rudis; assembly: GCA_033439905.1. NCBI lineage: Eukaryota > Metazoa > Chordata > Aves > Coraciiformes > Cerylidae > Ceryle > Ceryle rudis. Next base: position 135,693 of record JAAGNO010013615.1, on the reverse strand, counting down.
GAGGTGGTTAGTTGTTTTTCAATTATTCTTATATAATAAAAAAAGTACAATAACAAAAATAATTAAAAAACAAAATTAAAGGGAATGATTGAAGTATAGTGGAAAAATGAGAAGATTACGTTTATCTTGCTAAACCTGAGAAAGTTACAAGTATATCTTAATTTAAGCTAGATGTATTTACTCCACTTAAAGCCAATGTGTGGGGACTTGGTTGGGGGAAAACAGACACTGTTATCATGAACTGTCCTTGAACCATGGAAGAGGCACAAAGGAAGAAGAACGATGGAGAAAAGGAGATGAAAGAAGAAGATAAAGCGGAACAAAGTCGAAAAAACAGGATGTGGGGGGTACTGGGCGAGTTAGATAGCAACCAGTCATGTAGTAGATTTAGGCACATGAACAGTGTGTGGGCTATCGCATGTATCCAATCATCATTGTTGGTGTGTGTGATCAGTGAAGCTTGCTCTGTATAACCAAGGGATATACCAATAATAAAGGTCTTCACTTTATAACTCTTGCGGAGTTGATGAAGTCCATTCTTCCCCCGCACCAATGGATAGAAATGAACATTTCTAGGACACAATTCCTTCCATCCTAATGAAGACATCTAAATTAGGCCACTTAAATTGCACTCAAATAGTGACTATGTCTTCCCATGGGCTATGAAGGGAATTTAGATGCCTGCCTCATATGTAGATATCTACATTTGTAGACATTTCAAGTCAGGTGATATGAATCTCATACTGAGATTTTATTTAGAGTGGCAGAGGAGAATACTAGTCGCAAGATATATTAAATCAAAGGCATTGGGTAAGAAAAGGACTGTTAAAGTAAAATAGCCCTACCCAAAGAGGAATACTCAAACATTGGTATGAAGCTGCCAGATACCTTTATTGAGCATCACCAGCTCAGAAGCATTTCTCCCTAAGATATGGACCTCAAGCAGAAAATAAGTATTAAAAACGTTTTAAAAAATGTTTAAGTAAAAGGAAAAAAAAAAGGATTTTTTAACCATTCTTTCAATTTCTTATGAAGTTTGTGCTAGGTAACGTATACAGTAAATATAAAAAATAGGGAGAAAGTGCACTTCATGATAGACTTTTCATTTTGATGAAAATGTTCATTTGATCATTTATGTGGACACTACCAAAAATGTATCAGTATCTTCATCAAGAGTTGAGTAACAGCTGGGTAATTAAAAACACAAGTAAAAGATTAATTCTTTTGATCCTTTGGGACCTAATGACAGACAACATGGCAAAACTGTATAAGCAGAGTTTGGATCTATGTGACATTTTTTTCACAGTATCATTCCTGTTTCTTTCCATAGGAAACTGGTGGAAAGAGATATCATAGTAGTTATGGTGGTAATATTATCCAGACCAAATACAAGTGAACGTACGGAGTGCGTTGAGAATATGTAATTTTTTAAGCCTTTCTCTTGATTCCAAGAATCACAAATATGACATCAAATAAAGAAAAGAATCTCTGGTGGAAGCAGAAGTATGTAATTCTTTAAAAGAACTGGAAGACTGTAAGGAAAAAAACCTGGAAGACTGTAAGCAGCTGTAAGTTTTCAAGGAGATGAAACCTCATTACAATTAAAGGAAATATGTTTGGAGACACATTCCTAGTTTTGACTTTCAGACAATTTACCTCTATAAGCTCTTCCTACACCTCATATTCATCAGGTCTTCTATAAGCTCATATTCATCAACCATCTGGTATAGCACAACTTGAAACTCTGCTGAACTTAAGTTAAATTCATCCTTTTTCTTCTTGGTCCAATATTTCCCATAACCCTACAGGATCTTCTTTAGAAGGTGTACTTCAACCACAGGAAAGCCACCAGTAGCTAAGACACAGCTTCCTAACTCCATCTTTAGTTCTTTATGTACGCATAACTTCTCTGTCTCCTGCTCCTTCCCTCTCTCTTCTTCCAAGAAAACAGAGATGTAATGAAAATTTCTTTATTACTGTCCCGGTCTGGGTGAGAACAGAGCTGGTTCTGTTCAGTGATTTTATTTTTCAGCTCAGTTCTTCTAACTCGCTGCACTGTCTGAAGTTAGCATCCTGTTTTCACAGACAGTGTCTGCTGCTAGCAGTGATAACACCCCATGTTTAGAGTTACTACCAAGGGTTGGTGTGCAGACCAAGGCCACTGATTGGGGGTGCAGGAAAGTGAAAGGCCACACCTGCAGGGAGGAGCGGACAGGACAGGTGACCCCAAACTGACCAACAAGGTATTCCATCCCATATACATCATATTCAGTATAAAGCAGAGTAAAGCAGAGGGATCTGGAGGTCTTAGCTTGCTTGCTTGCTCGCTCATTGCTCTTTCTCTAGGAGCTCCTAGGCTCTTCTCCCCTCTTGGACCACTGTGCCAGCTTTGCTTGGCTTGGCTTGGGTCCTCTTTCAGTTCCTTCCTCGGAGCATCTGAGGAGGACTCTGTCCGTTCTGCCTTTGATCCCAATCGGTGTGTTCCTGAATCCAGTACAAGAATCCAGCTTCTGAACACAGCTCCCATCTGCTGGGGGGCCCAGTCTGGGTCTCCCCCGGTGCCTGCTCCACAGCATCAGTGACGGTGATGTAATTAATATGGGGGGGTTGGGTTCAATACTGGTTTTGTATATATTTGTAAATATTCTAGTTTTATTATTATTATTTTCATTTTCATTGAAGCTGTTCTAGTTTCCAGTTGCTCAGTCTCTCTCCCTTATTCCCTTTCTCTTCCCCCTTGTGGAGGGAGGGAGGTTAACAGAGAGCATCTGTTATTGGTCTGACCCTAAACCACAACAATTAGGAAAGGTTTCGTGACACTGGATTCCATTAGGCATTTGTTGCAAATCAGATCTGCAGCAGAAAACTGATACAGCAGGACTTAACACTTCGAAAATTGAACTGTAGAAAATATACTAACATATGTCAGTAGAGTGGTCTTCCCCTGGCAATGAGAAGGATTCAGTGCTGTAGTTAAGTAAAACCAAATTATTTCTATGGATAGTCTTTATTGCAAATGTCTTCTCTTGTTCTGTTAGTAAATAGCTTAGAATTGATTTTGATACTTTACAAGTATATTATGTTTATTATTCATAAGAATTTGCCAAACAAATGCGCTTTTAAGTAATTTCCAGGCTCTGAGTCATTTACTAACTGCTTTCTCAGATGCTGTGCTACAGATACAATCTGTCACATACTGGTGTTAATGCAACTTATTCTACACTGATCTCGGGGTGAAGCCATATTCACTAGTCTATGTGGTTTTTATTATGTTCATTGCTCACACATTTTTCTAAGACTTAATTAGGTAGCAGATATTAAAACAAGAAAAAAAACCAGGAATGAGTAAGAGATAATACACATCGATTTTTTAAAATAAATTTTAAAAAAATGGATTTAATAACCTTTTAGCATGCAAGAACCTTTTTGCAGCTGAAAAACACGTATTCAGATACAGACAAATAACTAACAATAACTCGCAAATCAAAAGGAACTGGACACTGTGTTTCTTTTTCCTGCAATGAATTCAGATATCGTGGACAACAGGCACCTATTCTGCTTTGATCTTGGAAAGCAGAAGGTAGAAAACCTTACAAATTTGCAGGTTCAAAAACAGACAAAAGATGCAAGTAGAGTAAAAGGAGTGATGACATCAATAATTTCATTTTGCTTGATAGGATTTATTTTGAGGATAAGGCAGATTTTGTTATGGAGCAATAAAATTACATGGAAAGACAAAATAGGGATGGGGCATTGCAATGATGTGAATGGAACAAGGAAAAGGTAGATTTTATGAGATGGAGAAATAAAATATAGTGTGAGGGAAAAGACTGCAGTATAGGAGATGAGCTGGATCAGGTCTCCTGGACAGCCAGGAAAGAGCTTGGCAGCAAGGGTATCCTGACTGTTGATCACAGACCACCAGCTATTTCTTGACTGCCACTCTCTTGACAGGCTTAGGTCTCGCTGCTGCAAAAACTTTTCCCCTTGTGAATATATTTGCAAACCTTTGGTTTCCTGGAGGACACCCATTTCTACTTTCTTTTAAAAAGTGAATACTGTCAAAGGAGTTAAAGTGAAGGTAGTGGTACTGGTGAGTTACTCAGGGTGATGTTTTGAAGCTTACAAAGGTAAATGCAGAAACAATACACCTATGTTGTCTTTGGAATGATCTTCTAAAGTCCGCTCTTCATCTCTCCAACCCACCTATGTTGTCTTTGGAACGATCTTCTAAAGTCCGCTCTTCATCCCTCCAACCTGAGCTGGAGACAACTGGTCTCTGAGTGCTCATCTTCTCACTTGTCCTCTGCCCAGTGATTCTTTCACTAGGACCTATGTTCAGTGGTTAATGTGGCAAAGAGAGAAAACTCTTGTGCACACGAACCCAAGCAGGATTTTAGAATTAGACAGTGTTCTTTCTCTAACTGATTTAATTTTGTTAATTTATGCAAGAGCCTAGACTGATGGAATTGTTTTGCTAATTATACATAAATCCTTATATTAACTAATGAATATTTTCAGGTTCCAAACTTCTTGTATTATTTTACTGTCATGCCCCAAAGGACTGTACCTACATGGATTCATTCATTCCTTGATCTCTTCAAAGGCAGTAAGAATTCCAACTAGACAGTGTATCACCAAAAAAAGAAGAATTTTGTAATACGGAAAGTTATTTCATAAATTTATGTTTATGAAACTCATTATTTTCTCACTCAGAACAATGATTCAATGGTTCAAAATGCGTGGGTGGGTGGGTCATCTGACTCGGTATTCTTTTCATCAGAACCACCCTGAAGCAAGAAAAGAAAAGCTAATGGATCATATAAAATGAAACAGCAAAATCACATAAATGCAAACAACATTTCTCTCTCTTTTAGGACATTAATGTTGAATAACATAATGTGTCAGTTCCTATTTTTGCTTCAACACATCCATAATCAAATCTTCCCCGTGCTTGCTTTGAATCAAATAAAGTTACTTTGCTTTTCAGGATGCTAATGGAATATCAAAGGATCTACAGAATAAAAAGTTTAAAAGAAAAAAAAGATTTATAAATTATATATTTTCACCTAAATAATGTAAATCTTTTTAGACACAAACTTTTAAAAGCTGTAAATTCCTATAATAAGCATTTAAATATATGATGGCTGTTAAATAATTCTATGTTTTATTGATGTAGACAAATAAATGTAGTTTATGTCTGTTCAGAGAAATTCCAAATGCTAATGTTAATGCTGTTTCAAAAAGTGATTGCAGAAAAAAATAAGTACACTGTGATTTTCGTATCAGGTGGCATTTTGAGCATTATATATGTTTATTCCTGTATGTGAATATTAATACAACACTATTTAATGAAAGAGATTTTGTTAGTAGTTGGTCTTGAATGAAGATACATCTGTTTTCAAATCTACTGAATATCAATTTGGAAATTTTGTTTATAATTTGCGGTTCAACTTGTAATTAAATATCTCTTATTTAAGAAAAATATTTTTCAGAAGGTTAAGTGGTAGAATCATAGAATCAGAATCATAGAATGCCTTGGGTTGGAAGTGACCTCTAAAGGTCATATAGTCCAATCCCCCTGCAGTAAGCAACTAGATCAGTTGCTTCATCATCCTCAGCTGGACAGGTAGATTTTCCCAAAACATAGTATTTTGCATGAAGTAACCTAATTCTTTGTATGTAACTTGGAAATGTACATTTCAATCCTAGAAAAGTATAGACAGCTTGGTGATGCACCAGGATAAAATCATGCTCAGATACAGCAGGAGGACAAAGGATTACTATCAGTTGTATTTTCCCAAATGTATGGCTCATTGTCTTGGTTTCAGCTGGGACAGAGATAATTTTCTTATTATCTAGAATAGTGCTTTGGGCTGCTGAGAGGTTGTGAGGTGTTTGGATGCTGGCTGAGCTCAAACCACAACAATTATGCAGAAGGATATGAAGCACAGTGAACACTGCTGAAGACTTCTTGTCACCTTAGATGAGATATTTGCTCATTCTGGGTCTCAGTTCATGTGTAGAAACAACTATCATCTTTTCCCATCACATGCATTTCCATTGGAAAGTCTTTAAGACAGAATTGGTCTTTGTTATGTGTTTTCTTAGTGTAACTTCCTAAAGAACTCTCTGCTTACTATGAACCTATGGAGAAGTACAAACACACCAAAAATAATGAAAAAAATAAATATTTAATTCTTTTTTAATCATATCTACCGATAGTAGATAAACATATATTTTAAACTTGTTTAGAGAGACCGGTCTCAGTGCTCTGAGGCCATATCAGTGTTCTAAGATATTACTTCCCTTTATTGTAAAAATAAAAGTCACATTCAGGTGAATGACTGCGAGGAAGAATGTTACATGACACAATGCCAAAGGAGAATGTTAAACTTTGCATTTTGAGATATAAGCAAACTGATTGCTTGGTAAAATGGTATCAGTAGTACAGGCAACTCCCAGGGTCCCTTCAACAGCCACAAAAGGAGCTTTAAAAAGACTGCAGTAATTGCCTTCAAAGAACTGTGTGATCATTAACTGTTAACCTGAAACTTCAATAATGTTTTATTTTACCCATGAGTGCTTTTTCATTTTCAGAGTGAGCTCTGTTATACTGTCAATCTTCCCAGAAAAATCCCTTGACTTTTCTGGTGCTTTGGTACAAACCTCAACCTGCTCCCTGCCCAGACATTGCCTGGCATGTTGCTGGCAAAAGCAGAAAGTAGTAGAATAAAATAATCACTTATATAATGTAATTGGAAGGATTGCCAAGAATAACATGGGATTTTTGTTACAAAAATACAAGGACAAGCAAAATACTGGAGATGAACTTTAAAACAAATTAAAAAAAAAAAAATTATGTGCTCATTAAGCAGGATTGCACAGTTATCCTCCACCCCCTCAGATTCAGCATGTATATATTGCATTGTATAAGCAATATGGAGCTTTAAGTTTCTGTCCTGGAAGCACTATAGACTATAGAGAAGGTTAGCTTGGTATATAGCTAGCATAAGGAACAGACAAATACACATAAGCAGTCTGGGGTTTCTACCAGAACTCTTTCTCCCATTAACAGCGCTAGGTGTGGAAGTTCCCTCCTCATTTACTGCAGGACTAATTAGCTGATGTAAGTAACATATTTAAGCAATAACATTGCTATTAGTTCAGGTGCTACTGCATTTAAAGGAAATGTGAATATCTGCCTCTGTACATGCACCCTGTATCACAGATAACTATGCCCTTGTAACATGACACATAAGCATGTGCTTTCTAATCTAAGGATGAGCAAGCATGGATTTTGCTGTACCTTGTGGAAAAAATACATCAGAAAAGCAGATTCCTAGGTAAAAATGTCCACCAGCACTTGCAAGTTACTTAAAATGGGTAATTTTTATTTGTGTTATTGACTAAGAGGGAAGAGGAAGGCTGATAGAAAGAACAGTTTAGGAGAAAATGTATATGAAATATTTTAAATTAGATTTCATAAAAAGATTAAGGTTGGATGGATACCCGGGATGGATATTTTCCTTCTTTTTTTCCAGAAACCTTGAAACCTTGACAGTCATTTCAAACATATTTTCCCTATGGAAGAAAATATCTTTCTCCTCACCAGATCCTAGACCAAATCACCAAACTGCTGATAGTTGGTGTCTCTTAATAAGAGGCATATAGGACACAAATGTGAGTCATGGAGAATTGGTAACATATTTACTGCAGCTGAGTTCATCAAACAGGCTTTGTACAGAACACTGAGCAGTATCTTAGAAATGTCTGAGGTGACCACATGGTGCATATTCAGAATAAAGGCCCAAAGACATTAAGCAGAGCTTAAATAGAAAGCTGAAGCTGGGTATGAAGAAACTGTCTAACATTAGAAATTTCATAAATAAATTAGTGAAGGAAAGTAATTTCTATCAGAGGAGAAAGGGCACTCATAAAATCCTGAAACATAGTTTCTATTTAGTGTTTGAATTTCCCCAATAACTTTTAATCTTGAGCACCATACTAATCAAATATTATAACACTGTAGACATTGCAGAGAAATTATATTAATAAATATGGCCACAATCTTAGTAAGCCTGAGAAGCTTGTTTGTTTACATCACTAGAAAATTTGGCCCTGACAAATCTTTAATGCTTGTTTCCTATATTATCATTAGTTTCTTCTCTTCTTAGCACATTCTATGATTTTAAAGCCCTGATTATGTCTTGACAAATACCTTGACATTTTCATTGGTCTTACCAAATCAGATCTATGAGAAGCTAGTTCCAGCTTTGTTGGTCTACATTCAGTTGTTTCTGTGAATGAAAATAGATGACCCATGTTTATTAGAAGAACACCGTCTGAAGAACAGTCCACAATTAAATGTTTTATTTCTTTATAGTTCCCCATTATGTTATTTGCTGTCTACCTTTTATGTTTTGTACTTTTCTTTCCCATCTATTCCTGTCTTCTATCAAATATTTTACATACAGTTATCCTTTCTGTTTCCTTCTTGTTTGGTTTTGCTTCAACATGTCAGTTTTCTGCAATTCTCTGGATACTTGAATACATTCAGTTTTAATATTAAACTTATCCAGAGATATTTAATTTGAGAATATAATTAAAAGCACCTCTGCTAGGTTCTGCCTGTCTAGTGAAAACATGTTGCAGCATTTCAGTTTTTGAGATATGATAACTACCAATCTCTTTCCTGAATCTGGGTAATGTGCAAGAGATAGCAGCTTGTGCATGGTCTCTCTATGAGGAATTAAAGCCAGGATAGTGGGGTTTTATGCCTAATAAATGATGACTAAAGAATAATTACAGAAGCAGTTAGGATATGTTTACAGAATCACAGAATCACAGAATGGTTTGGGCTGGAAGGGACCCTTCAAGGTCATCTAGTCCAACCCCCCCGCAGGGAGCAGGGACATCTGCAACCAGAGCAGGTTGCCCAGAGCCCCAACCAACCTCACCTGGAATAGTTCCAGGGATGGGGCATCTACCACCTTGCTGGGCAACCTGGGCCAGAGTCTCACAACCCTCAGTGTAAAAAATTACTTCCTTCTCTGTAGTCTGAATCTCACTCTTTTTGTTTAAAAGCATCACCCCTTGTCTTATCAGAACAGGTCCTGCTAAAATGTCAGTCCCCATCTTTCTGACAGGCCCCTTTAAGTACTGAAAGGCCACAGTAAGGTGTCTCTAGACCATGTCACTAAACGTCACATCCAATCTTTCCTTAATCACCTTCAGGGATGGCAACTCCACCACCTCCCTAGGCAGTCCCTTCCAGTGTTCCATCACCCTTTCTGTGAGGAAATGCTTCCTAAGATCCAACCTAAACTTCCCCTGGCACAGCTTCAGGCCATGCTGTCTCATCCTGTCACTAGTTGCCTGGGAGAAGAGCCCTACCCCCACCTGACTACAACTTCCTCTTCCCCAGGCTGAACAACCCCCACTCCCTCAGCCTCTCCTCATAAGACTTTCCCTTCAGTCCCTTCACCAGCCTCGTCGCTCTCCTCTGGACCCGCTCCAGCACCTCAATATCCTTCTTGAAGTGAGGGACCCAGAACTGCACACAGTACTCGAGGTGAAGCCTCACCAGTGCTGAGTACAGGGGGAGAATGACATCCCTAGACCTGAACTATAACTGTGTATTAAGCAAACCTGCTTAACGAACTATTACTATAGGTCTTCCATGTTAAGGTCAGGAAAGGCATGAAGTAGTGTGAAAAGCAAATTGAGCTGTGGTTAGAAGGGATTTTTCTTATTATTTTGGGCTATGATTTCGTGGGTTCTCAGAGACGGAGTTATAGAGGAAAAAAAAAGAAAAAATAATGCAGGGAATAAAAATAGAACAGTAATAGTTACAGACTTAAATGAGTGAGAAAGATTGAGCTAGAGACTTTTATGATTGTTATAATTAGTAGAATTATTGGAGATATGATCTTATGCTAGTCTTGTGGGGGTAGCCTGTAAAGAGATTTTTCTACTGTACAGTGGTACAGAAAGGGAATTTAAAATAAAGCTTTTCCAATTGACTCTGAAGTGATTCTCACAAGCTGGAGGTATTTTGGAGTCTAAGTTCACGTTTGTCTTCTCTGCAAACCCTGTAGTTCTAAGGCCAGAAAGAAACTTCTGTGACTGTCCACCATCCTCAATGTTCATGTCAGTCCTTGAATATTTCTCAGAAATTGGATGGAAGAATAAACACAAGTAATCTTATGAGTATGTATTTTATAATTTATAATTACTTCCGATTTTTAAATAGAAATAGGGCTTAAATTCCATGATTCTTACCATTGCAGAAGACTGAAGAGATGTGTATGTGTCTGTGTATCTTTGAAATATAATTTTGATTGAATTTTCTACTATCAACAACATAGTTAACTGATGTCTTCTAATTAATTTTAAAAAGCAACAACAAAACAACAAAAAACCCAACCCTATGCTCTATCATTATATTCCCTGTTTGCAACAATATAAATGAAAAGTTGCTTAAATAAACACACATAAAGTAAAGAAGCTATAGGACATCCTAGGCAATAGGTAATAGAAAATCAAAACCAAGGGAATGACAAAAAAAATCATTGTTTCTTTTTAAACTATTCAACTGGTTAGTGATGAGGCCTGTGGAGAAATAGAAAAATAATTCTGCACTTGAGTTACTTAACATTAGACTGAATAAAGCTTCTTATACTATGCTATAGAGAACAATTCCACACTAATGGCACATGAACTTATATGATCTCAGATTATCTTTTCCAAAGCTGATACTTACGGGGCTACTTTTTTCTCTGATGTACCCCTTAATGGCTTATAAAGGAGAAAAGTGGATGCAAAAGGCTATTATCAAAAAAGTTCCCCCTAATTGGTCAAGGGATCTCTTTAGAAGACACCCATTACAATCTCTAGTACCTCAGCTGGAATATTATACATAAGAAATATTTTCCTTAACGCAATTCATTTATCTTTTTACATGTGTTGGTGTGTGGTTGTTAGAAAGAAAGCTTGAAAAGCCAGTGTAGAAGATATTTAATTTGTTGTGTGCCTTAGTGCAGGTTTTTTTAATTGTCAGTACTTTTTTTGCTCCAATAGCTTTTTTTTGGTGTGATTAGCAATGTGACTTTGGAGTTGTACCCAAAGCACAGCCCTCACAATACAGTACTGGAAGTAAATAGCTAGGGTACATGTGTGCAACTAGTAGCACACCTGGAACATTGATAGTCTCCATAATATTAATAGCCACTATAAGCAAGGTGATCTGGGTTGTATCCCCACAGTTTCAGGGAAACGGGAGACATCTAAGGTATGTAAAGTAACTGCAGCTATGAAGGCCTAAATGGCTGCAGATGTGCTACAATGTACAACAGTTTCATAGTATGTTGGAAATTAAAAAGTTAGACTAAATCACAAAGTGACATCCATCCTATAACCCCCCAAAAAGAACTCCTAAATATAAAAAGAGTTTTTCCTACTCAGTCAAGTCTCATAAGCCATTACTCACCGGGATATTGTCTTATAGCTGAAGAATATTGTCACTGGAGCATTGCTGTTGTATGGCGTTTTGCGGTCTGTTAAACACTAGCGCTGTTGTGGCTCCTGCAAACTTTTCTGTCTTGTCCTTGGAAAGTACTTCCATGTACTCATCAATAAATCAAACTATAATGAGCGTTAATGAAAGAAGAGTCTTTGTTCAGTAAAATACTAAAGCCACTTTTTGTTATTCACTCAGTAAAAGTATGGTTGGTTACACATGGCAGATGATAGTTCAGGTAGGGATTGCCAGGAGGGCAAGTCATCATCATTTGTCCCCAGTGGGACATTCCCCAGTTCATCCTGAGGCTCATAAATACTTCTCAAATTACTTGACTGGAAGTGAAGTAAGCGAGGTACAGAATCAGTATTAAGAAAAGGGATAAATGTAATATTAAGTATAGCAAAGAATTATAAAAATTGTAGACTCTGCTTTTCTAACTGTCCTTACAGAGTGTTTAATATAGTTTAAGACTGTGTCAACTTCGGGTCTCATCTGTACAGTAAAGGATTTGTATGGCTCATTCTTCCTGCCATTGCTTTCATTCACATCTACTTACTAACCACTCCGGAGGCTGTTTTAGTAACTGGGAATTTGAGGCACCTAGCTGAGTTCCTACAATTTGAACTGAAGACTGGGTCAAAAGAGCAGTATTTTCTCACTATATCATATCTGACTTGCACCAAAGAGCCATATTCAATCACAGAATCATAGAATACCAGTCTGAAAGAGACCTACAGGATCATCTGGTCCAAACTTTCATGGCAAAAGCGTGGTCTAGACAAGCTGGCCCAGCACCCTGTCCAGCCAAATCTTAACCGTGTCCAATGTTGGGGATGCCAGAAGTTCCCTGGGAAGTTTTTTCCAATGACTTATTGTTCTTGATGAAAAATTTCCTCTTGTGTCCAGTTAGAATCTACTCAGGATTCCAGGAATCTACCCAGTAACTTGTATCCTTCACCCCTTGTCTTTTCCATGTGACTCCTTGTAATAAGGGAGTATCCATCTTCTTTGTAACCACCTTTTAACCACTGAAACACGGTGCTCGGGTGATAAGGTCTCCCCTCAACCTTCTTTTCTCAATACTGAACAAACTTAATTTTCCCAGCCTCTCCTCATATGGCAACTTCCCAGTCTTGGATCATCTTGGTGACCCTTCTCCTGACCCTTTCCAACTTGTCCACAATTTTTTGTATATCTGGGACCAAAACTGAACACAGTATTCCAGATGTGGCCTGACAAGTGCTGAATACAGTGGCATGATGACTTCTTTATCTCTTCTGGCAATGCCCTTGTTGATGCAATCAGTATCCAGTTGGTTTTCTTTGCCACAGCAGTGCACTGTACACTCATAGTAAGCTGCTTATCCACTAAGACCCCCAGCTCCCTTTCCACAGCACTACTCTCCAGCTGGGTAGATCCCAGGCTGTGCTGCACTCCTGGATTATGTTTTCCCAGGTGCAAGAACTTACACTTGTCCTTGTTGAACATCATAAACCCACTCTTTCAGCCTATCCAGATCTTCCTGCAGGGTGGCTCTCTGAAGTGTCTGTTTCCCCACTCAGTTTGGTATCATCAGGAAACCTCATCAGGGTATACCTGAATGTTCTTCTGTCTCTACTCATACTCAGGGGTAGATGACATGACAACTTGGCTTCTGAGATGATGATCTTGCTGTCATTCCCTGCCTTTTTTCTGTCTGGTACCTCTGTGTCTATCAAATCTGCCATTCTACAGAGAAGGGGAGACAACTCCCATCTGAATGAATCCACAGGAAGCCTCTGCCACTGAGGAGTGCACAAATCACACACACCTGTACTGCAAAAATTTGTCTTCAAGCTTTCTCCTTTTCAGGTATAAGATAAAACATCTTGCAAAGAGAGAATCAAATTAAACAAATGCCTATCAGAAAATCATAGTCAGATTCCATTTTTTTGTGACTTGTACACGTTTACACAAAGGTGTCAGCAGAGTAGTGTATTTCTATTCTCTGTTACTGCATGCTATTTCATTTCAGTATTCTCACAAGAGAAACCTCAGCACCGAAGGACCTCAAAAAACAAAACATATGAAAGGGTAGACAGTCATTTTTTATCTGTATTTGTTCTACTAAAGACAAAAGAATTTTAAGAGATAGTGAACAATGAATTCTCTTTCGCTCTTCAGATATGGGAGCAGAATCTCCTGGGTACAGAGTCTATTTATGTATTGAATCTAGTCAAAAATGACACTGGCAATAATTCATTGGAGAAGCTGAAAATGGCAAGGCAATATGAGTCATTTTTTTTCAAGTGGCAAAAGGGGAGAGTTTTATTCTTTGACAAAACAAGATCGGACCTAAACTTTGAAATGTGTATTGCCCATTATTTGAAATTGCCAGTGAAAACCCTATGATTCCAAAGCCAATGGGACTATGGAAGACAATAAGAAGTAGAAAGTAGCTCATTTTAACCATTCTGCCAAAATCAATAGGATTTTAGATACCTTCCATGAGAAATAACTTGTCATGCCAGTAACTGAAGCACTGTCTGTCAAAGAAATTAAAATCTACTTTTTACATACTTTGGTGTAATTGAAGGAAGAGTGAAGGAGGTATTCTGTCAGCCCTGCAGCATTAATAGGGATGGAAGTTACCTCTCTCTACAGCCTGCAGCTCAGCAAAGCTGCCCTCAAGGTCACCAAAACTTTTCCCTTAGTGAAGACTGAAGGGCTGGAAAAAGCATTGGATCTAAACTGTATCCAAGGGGTTTCAGTGATAGTTTGAGTGCCTTAATTTGGAAAACAGATCACAGCTACTCACTTCAAGCTCAAGCAGTCCTTTTATTTTAAAGGCAAGAGAATGCTTCACCCCACCACAGCCATCCTCATGTATACATAGTCATATATTGAAGGATGATTGAAAACTGACATTTGTGAACCCTGGAAAAACTACTCATTTCCAGCATGCATTAGAGTTGTTTTAGGTAGGAATCTGTATAACTTTCATGTCCTGTCATGCCTTCCTGTACCCAGCTACTGTCCTCTCCACAAGCGGGGATGTGTGGGGGGAAGCTGGGGTCAGGACCCAGCAAGGAAGCACTGTGATAAGCAAGTGCCTCTCCTACAAGAGGTCAGTTTACCCCTGGGCATTTGCCACCTGAAGAGATCACAGTTGAATAAAAATCAGAGCTCCTTCAATCTCCCTCTCTCAAACCATTACACCTTTGAAACATCTTCATGTTACTAATAAATTAGCTGCAACTATTGAAGCATCCAGGGCTGTGTGACACCCAGCTTTAAATGTATTAACAGTGTATTAGATATACTATGGTCTGGAGATTAAAACTACTTTAGTTGCTAAGACCTATTTAAGCATTGTAGTCTCCAGGATTTGTCTTTCAGGACTAAGAAAGTGCTAGTTTGTCTCAACTATCTAAAAGAGTAAAATTGCAAAAACCCTATCAAAGTATAAACAAAACATTAAAAAATATAGGTTGTTATTTTTTGCCCTGAGGGAAACTAGTCCAGTAGAGGGCAGGATCCTCACATTTGCTGTTTAGTTTCTTTTGCCAATTTAGTTTCTATGCAAACAAAGCAGGAGTTCATAGCAAGGTTTGTGTCACCTTGGTGATCCTCCACCTTTTGGCAACCCTCTGCACTGACTCTGCTGTTTCCAGAGATTATCCAAAAGTTCTTCAGTCTTGAATAAAACTGCAATGTTCAGCACCATGTTTCAGTCTCTGTGTTTCCCCAGTTAGCCAGTAGTTTCTCTCTGTATTCAGAATCTCAGCTGCTTATTTCTTACCATAAAGATGTCATTTCACAAAAATAACTGTTGCATGAAGGTCTTCTACAGTGTTCCCTGTTTTCGTTAACATTCAGGGAAGGAGAGCGTGCCTGCCTGGTGAGCCACAGAACAGTGATCAGGGTAGTAATATGCTTCTCTTTCTCCAGTCTCTCCTCTATTTTTCAGTCTCTGTATTTTTCTACCTTCCACTGATTATGTCAGCTGCTCTGCAAGAGGTTTTACCACTGAGTCCTCACCTGCAATGTTTTCAACTTTCTGAAGATGTCAGGATTTAGTAGTGCTTTGGCTTGCATCTAGGCAAAACCAAAAAGCCTTCCAAATTCATTTTACAAGGTCTTCCAGACCAGTACTTGCAATCACTAGAGGATGGCTCTGTATGTGCCATTATCCCCATTACTTATTCTTCTGAGAAGAACAGGAAGGAGGATTTTTACTCAGAATTTCCTCTAACCAGGAGATTTGCCAGAGAAAGGACACAAAGTAAGTCTGACCATCCATCTCTAGAGGTGTTTAAAAAATCAGTAGATGTAGCACTTGAGGCTATGGGCTATGATCTAGTGGTTAGAGAGATGTTGGGTTGAAGTTTGGACTTGATGATCCCAGAGATCCTTTCCAACCATAATAATTCTATGATAAATTTCTCTAAGATTACATATTTTTCTTTCCTTCTTTGGGCTTTCTATCTTTCTTTATATTTATCTACTGATTGTTTGACTGATTTATCCTATCTATAAGGATAGATATAAGGAGGCTGTCCTTCATTGTGATACTAAGTAAAAGTACAAAACATGAATGTAGAAATACAGAGTCGTTTAACTCCCTGACTCTGGGATTAGAAAGAAGACCATCATGGCATGTCTCAGCATCTGAACACTCACACACCTAGCCGTGTATTTTAATTTGTTAGTGTAAGTGGCATTTATTCTACATTTGCTGACTAATTAAAATTGAAAAGATTTAACTTTGACTATAAAAATGTAAAACTTTTCAAACTATCTTAGCCTGCGAGTACTTTTATTTTCTGAAGCATCCATGAATGACAACTAATAAAGTGTTTAAAATATTTGTCCATAATAACAATAATAAAGTCCAATGCTGTGAGGCTTCTGAAAATATCATTTACATAGAGAATAATATTTTGAGGGGAAGGGAATGTTATTGGCCTGCATATACTGATTTAAAAACTTATTTTCTAACTCAGTTTCATGTCCAATTTCTGGATATTAAATACTAGAATGAAAAATAATTTAATAAAATTCTATTTTTTGTCATATGACATTTTTTATATAGCTTTTGAATTTACTTTTATACCTTGCATAAAGTGATATATCAGTATGTTTTAATAACAGCAGCTATTCAGTCACATACTTTACAGCCTTATGCCTTCAGAATGCTAATTTTGACCATTGGTTTTAAGGTGTCAAATCTCAGGTGATTACTTTCCCAGTGTTTACTTTTAGAGCCCTTTATCAGACATCATTGATTACAAATACACATATGTCAACAGATCAGCACAAAGTATGCTAGAAAAGTATTTATCTTTGTTGAAATAGTTTTTGTAGATATCAATTAATGTTCATTCTTGTTTCCATACAGATTCATTCTAATGTAGCTACTTCAGCAGTAGACAATAAAGTATATCCTTAATGGAATAATTTTGCATATTTCTCTAGATCAGTAGTGTATTTCAAACGGAGTTTGTCAGATTCGGATGACACCACCCATTTGTTCTTTAATAGGAAAAAGAGATATAGGTAAATAAGTGGATACATAAAATTTGTGAAGCTCCATTTATTTGCTCCATGGGAGAACTTTTTACTGTCATCATGATTATCCTGTTACTGGGCAGGCTAAAGAAAATGCTGGATGTACACTGCCCTTTTAAAAGAGGTACCAGGCAAAGCCTAATCTGAATGCACCCACTGTATGGATTTAGTTGTGATATACAGCACCTGTACAGCAGTGAATTTTAAAACAGAAAGTTAGTCTTCAAAGCTCTTGACCAAATCCCAGTAGATCTTAAACTACTACTGAGACCTTCCACAGATTGTCCATGTGAAAAAGGAGAAGAAATTTAATTTCTTCATATCATCACTTCCCAACATTAAGCCCACTTTAGACATGTCATTTTTCTTAGAATATGAAACTTGAGTTACAGTAAGACTTGTTTGATATCTGGAATTTCTGGTGAATATTTTAAAGGAAAGTAAATAGCCCTTCCTGACTCCCAATGTTAGCATTAAGTAAATCAGAGAAAATTGACTAAAGTCATAATATCTGAACACTGCAACACAAGGCTTAACAGGCTGATTAACATTGCCCTAACTCACAGAACTGCAGAAGCAGAACTTTCTTAGTCACATGTGTTTATTTATTTCTTTTTTTTTTTAAAAAAAGAAAACTGTTTCTTCTAAAAATATTCCGTTGCCATGATTTCAGAGTTAATGGCATCAAGTGTACTAGCAGTTGTATATGAACCTTATTTTATGCTATATTTTGTTTTTTAGGATTAGCTATTTCCATAAGAGCACAGCAGAGCATGTGGCTAAGCTGGGCTAAGACATATTGGTACTCCAGAAGGTGTGTAGTTGTGCTATCAATTGTTAGCACTAAGTCTTCAGTAGGAGTCTTGACCTTCCCTAGAGCTACATTAACACCTATCACAAGCAGTAGCCACCATACATGCTTTGCTAAACTTCATGTAAGGCAGTAAAGAGAACTGAAAAGGGATTACTGAGCATCACTCTGGACAGTCTGTGTTTATTGACAAGACCACTAGGACACAGCTTGCTCTCCTGCATCCCAAAGACAATATATTCCCACCTCAAGTCAATGGGTATGAAATCACAGCAACACTAAGCTACCACTCCAGATCCTAATCCATGGCTTTTCTACGTGTTTTAGTACTTGCTTACATCATGATGACATATTCCTACACTTTTGCCATCAAAACCACCCTTTCAAACCTTAGTTTTTTTCTTGCGCAAAACAATGTATGTTATTTATGTTGTTGACAACTTTAACACTACAGAAGTTTCAAAGATGTGTATAGTTTCTAGGCAACAAATTCCTAACACCTTTGAGGGCAACTAGATTTTTCCCTCCCCTTAAATCCTTCTGAAATACTACAAACAGACATATTTAGCTCAAAATTCAAATAATATATTCAAGGTAATTAAATGTAGTTAAAATACATTGCTTTGTTTAAACCGAAACTTTGCAAAACAGCAAATACTGTTCAAAACATTATTTTTAATCTGCTGAGGAGCAAAAACAATTTTCAAAATCTTAAAAAGTGTTGAAAACGTCAGCAAGTAAGAATTCCTTAAAGCATCATCTGTAGCTCTTATAGCAAAAATGCAGATGACTCATTACAGATACACACAAGTACTGTTTGCACACACTCATGATGGTTCTTGAAAAACTTGGGCAGTCTTCCTCCTGTGTCCCCTGTAGAAGTGTGTGGGGAGTAGGAAAAATAGCTCCTAAACAATACACTGAAGAAGGAGTTTTGTCATTGGGATGGATTAAAGGTTTTGACTAAATGAATTACATTGGTGAAAGAAGCTTCAAACTGTACATCATCAAAACCATTTATTTGACAGTCTAAGTCATTGTACATGTCAAGGTGCAGCTCTACAGGATAGATTTAGCTGTTTCCACGCAATCCTCTGCCTTTGCAGAAATATGTTTTGTTTGACAGCTGAAGCTTCCAAAGACCCCGGTGAAGATACATGACTATGCAGAACAGTGCATTTTGTGTCTGCTAACTTAAATATGGTGATAGAAAGGAGACAAAAAGGGAAATAGATCTGCCCAAGGTTATTCTATCTAGCCAGGAAGGTATTTTAACCCCTTTTACTGCAGTTCAATATACCAAGATACCTCTCAAGTCATGTACAACATTTAGATCCCTGAACTACATGAGCATTCAGGTGATGCTAGAAAACAGTACATTTAGCTTGTGGACATATGTAAAAGATGGCATCTATCCCACCACTGCCATGTGGTTGGTCAACGCTAAAGGAGTTAAAAGGATGTTCTCAGGAGCTGGTGGTCACTGCCCTATTTTAAGTTGCTGCTATTATTACAACTGTACCAACAAAATAATTCTTGGGTGTATTTTTCTTTTCTCTGTCTCAATCCACTTCCCTAAGTACCCTGACAAATGTGTAAGTGTAGTCAGCATGTGGGATGAGGACCAGTAATCTTACTCTTTTGTCCTCCTGGCACTACAGAGAAGGTTAAAGCATTGAGATAAATGGAAATGTAACATGTTGGTAAACCCACTTCCACTTTCATTCTTGTCAGCTTTAATCTTTCTTCAGGTATCATCAAGTTATAAATTCAGCAATGATGTTCACAAACTCATTCACTGAAGAATTACCAAATGAATAAAATTCTACTAGTACCCTTGTAGAAATTGTAAGTATGGGCTTGTGTACAGTAAACTCAGATTGGGAAAAAATTATTTGAACAATAACAACATATATTGCCATGTTTTTATCTTTAACATGGTTTTTGCTTGAGAATCAAGTAGAGGAACATAATACTTCTGAGATTTTGTTCCAACTGTGGGTGTTAGGAATGCTAAGAAACCCCTCCTATTTCCACCAAGTACATCACAGTGTCTCATGTTATGCAACCAGTGATCTTAGTGCAAATATATTTGTACTCTGAAGCACAGTTTTCTTATTCAGCTTAGGATATTCAGTTCAATCTAACCTACAAAGAGTATATATGTGGTTTATTACGTTACACTGAAGATTCTCAAGGTAGTAACAAA
Source organism: Ceryle rudis (assembly GCA_033439905.1). NCBI lineage: Eukaryota > Metazoa > Chordata > Aves > Coraciiformes > Cerylidae > Ceryle > Ceryle rudis. The sequence goes on along the minus strand of JAAGNO010013615.1, from coordinate 115,599 downwards.
GACTATCTGAAAATCTTTAATGATGAACTGTGTATCTGA
>JAAGNO010013615.1:98985-115460 GCA_033439905.1 Ceryle rudis | reverse complement strand
CATGGAAGTTTATTATTTTTATTATTAAAATTTTAGCTGTAGCTTTTTAAAAAGTCAGTTTCACCAGTACCCTCTGACCAAAAGTTTTGCAATTTTATTTATGAGAAGGCCCAAAGAGAAGGGATCAAAGCAAGATGCGAGGATATGCAAGGAAGAAAAAGATACGCTCCTCCAAGCCTAGCATAAAACTCTGTGTTTATTACTTTAAGTATAAGCAAACAAAAATGTCTTTATTAGCATTATTAACAGTCTTTGTAGAATTCACAGTAGAAAAAATACCCTGACAGGGATTTTTTACCTAATTCCCTTAAGAAATGCGGCTTATGAGTTTATTCTTTCTTTATTAGTCCATCTGGCACTACTGTTCCCCATTCATATTGAATGCATCTTCCAGGTTCAACCAAATTCATGAGAGAAGTGCAGATCTTAAAAAAGTTAAATTACAACAAACATGAAAAAAGGCAGGCAGCTTGAGACAAGACAACCTGTCTTTGTATCAGCTGTACATACTCAGCACCGAGGAATCCACAAAAAAGGACAAAATCTTATGCATGCCTCAACAAAGTTAAGGCTTTAAAAGCTGCTATTGCAGTTGCTGTTACTATGGAACAGACGTGTCCCATCATGGACTGACAAGACAGATACAAATCGAAGCACTGCTGGTGAGACAATGCATTGACAGGGGATTAAATTCAGATCAGTGAGGTAAAGGACTTATTTTCATAGCTCCTTTTGCTGCTTCCATGGTGGTTTGAATCGCCCTGGCTTAAATTTAAGAGCAGGGTCCAATGACATACTGATTCGTGTCCAGAGCAACTTGATGTCTCTGAAATTGCCATTCAGGTGGAATCAGGTATTTCTGCCTAATTTTTCTGCATTTAGAAAAACATCAAGCTGCACTATAGAAAGCAATATATTAAGTAATTTTGCTCAGCTAATTAAAGCTATTTTGATGAAGTGAACAAATGAAGGTCATCATTAAGACTGTCAATAAATCAAAGATTTCTAAACTGTTGATCAAAATAATACAGAATCTAGTACATTAAATTTTCATTTTAGCAGTAGAGGATTTGTTAATTTTTAGCCTTTTCTTGGGATTTTTTAGAGTTCTTGGCTTCGTTTTGTCTGCAACACACAGTTCATTCAGTTGTAGTTGATGTCTGCACAATTAAAGGTCAGGTGCAAAAAAACCCCAACATTTAGAGGTCTAATGCAGTTTGGAAGTCTACACACAAAAGAACAATGATAAAATATTGGTCTGAAACCAGCAGATGCCTTGAGATTTTCCTTGTCCCAAGGAAAAAAGTAAGCAGATTTGTCATGATTGTACCTAAGGATTTGTCTTTTTCTGTATGCTCAGGACCACACTGGCTTTTCATATAACGTATCAATAGTATATACACATTCCAAACTACATTCATGGAATATATTTTAGGTATTGAATAGGAATACTTAGGCTTCTATACCAGGTCAGGATTGACGCCTAAAATTATTTCCTGTCCTTTAATATTTAAGTCATCTAAAGGGAAGTAGGTAACCATCTTTTCATTTTTAAAGGAATATAATAATGGTGTCCCTTATCTATTCCACAAGGCTTTTTGTTAAAAACTTCAGACCAAAGAATTATCCATATGGTTATGACATTTTTAGTTTGACAGGACTAAAACTCACACCTTTTTGATAAATTTGGTCCCAGTCAACCTAAGAAGCAGAATTATGTGATTTCAGTGAAGGAGACATTATCTCTGTTGAAGGTAAGACATGATAGCAAAAGGACTGAGAAATTCACTGAATGGAAGCAGGTAGAGGAAGAAATATCTTGTTATAATCTTCTTTGTGAGTCTGGCACCTTTCAGAAGGTAGCAGTTCATATTTACTCTAAAATGTGAAAACGGGAAAAGTTGAGGGAGTGGGCATGAGCATGTATTTTGTGTTTGCATTCATGCAGGTTTTATTACTTTGTGTATGCTTGTTGGCTTTGATTTGTTTTTATTTCACATTCTATTCAAAGCAAGCTTACAGCTTTAACAGTTTCTTTCTGAAAACGTTGAAAATAGGTTTCTGAAAAAGGGAACTTGCAAAGGATGGACTTTGCCTTTCATTTTCAATTAGTTCTTAGTTATACAAAAACCACAAGAATGTTGAATTAGCTAATGAAGTCTTTTCTCCTAATTAAAACATAATTACTTAGCACATTTGGCTTATTTTACCAAGTATATTTAATTAACTAAAGCTTCCACTCATTTACTATTAAAATTCTTACAGGCCAAAAAAAATCTCTTTTGCAAAATATATTTAGCTCATTCATTCATTTTTTTAATACATAGAGGAAATACCTGCAACATTTAAGGAAACATCAAATTTTCTGCAGTGAGCTGTCTGATGTTTGTATATTGTTGGCAAAATTGCAGGAGGCAGTTACTTAGTGGTTCAATTTTTCTTAAACCCTGGAAATGTCGTATATGGATTGAAAATTCATTTGAATACAGGAAAGAATGCCTGCATAGAAATGAGCCATTCAATCACTTCCACAGCATACAACTCACAAATATGCGTGGGTCATATGGATAATAAAAAGATCCTTCTTAAATGCTTAATGCCAGCAGAAACAAAAAAGCACCCAGGCTAAACCATTATTAAGATATAAATAGGCTTGTAAACAACTTAATTGCATAAAAGAGTTGGTTTCCTTGGGACTACAGCAATTTGCATAATGAACTGCAGCACTGGCCCTACAATATTCTGTGTTAACTGACATCAAGTGAGATTGTCAAGGTTTTTTTTTCTTGCAATCCTTTATTCAGGGAAGGAGCTTTGAAAAGGAAGAATATGTGTGTGGGGAAAATTTTTCTATGCATTTGTTTGCATTGCCAGCCTTTTTTATAAGCACTGGTAAGCAACACATGCTTCTTTCAAATAATATCTTGATGAGAGTCATTATCTATCTTATTAGAACTCAGGTTTCATAAAGAACCTCTTGGTCTACCAGATCTATTTTCTTAGCTGGGCCTGAGACAATGGCTCTAGACTTGACAGTTTCCCTTTTTATGAACATCATCTCCTTAAAAAACTATTTCATTTACAGTTATAAACTGTATTTTTCCTAGTTGTTTTTGTCCTGTTCAAGAGAGATGGTGTTTTTTCCATTATTTGGTTGTCTAAACATAAGTGTCTAGTGCCATTTTGGATAATCCTAGGGTAATCAAGACATCTGAATGAAACTTGAAGATACAGAATCATAGGATTGGAAAGGGCTTCAGGAGGTCTTTAACTTGATCACCTGCTCAAAATTAGGTCAGCCATGAACTGAGACCAGGTTATTTAAAGTTTTATCCAGTCTGATCTTGAAAACCTGAAAGGATGTAGATTTCAAAACCTCTCTGGGCAATCTGTTACACTGATTCATTCTGTCTCTGATCTGCACAGCATATTGAAGCAGCTGCAAGCTAGACAAATTATATCCTAGAGATATGATAAAGACATGAGATGCGCCAAAATATCTCAAACTGTGCATAAGGAAGTAACCACTGTGCTGCTTATGGAGATTTCACCTAATGATAAAGAAGGGATTAGGTTGCAAAGTTAGATGGTGTAATGTACAATGAATAATCAGAATGCTACTGGGTACTCTTTTTTCATTGTTTTAGTTTCAAGCTTTTAGCTTGCTTGGAAGATGGACAAGCTTGACAAAGTTTTGGAAAAAATCCATTCATTTTCATAGTCTGTTTGGGAAGCCTGTAAGAGGTTTCCCTATCTGCTGGTCACACTTCTTGTAAAGTAGACCAAAATGCTGGTTGCCTTATTCACAGTGAGAACACACTACTGGCTGATATTCAGCCACTTATCTACCATCACCTGACCAGGCCCTCTTCTGCAGGACACCTCTCAGCAAGTCACTTCCCATTCAATGCTGATGCCTGGGGTTACTCCAAAGTTCAGAACTTTGCACTTCTGACTGAATCTCATTTCTGAAACTCACTGAAGTTTTAATGGCACCTTGTCACTCTTAGCTCTTTGTATGTGGTATGTACATTTTTTCCCAGAAGTAATATTGTGACAACGTTTGCATATTAATTTGGATTTGAGCTTCTTTAAGGTGCACTGAATGCTGTATCAACACTATTAATAATGAAACAAGACTGGTCTAGAGAAGACAAGTTTGCAATTATGGAAAGAATTATTGAACCACTGTTATCTATAGCTACAGATGGACACTCTTAAGCAGACAAAAGGCCACACATAGGTGTCCTTTTTCACATCTATATCTCATCTTTCACCAACAGATTTATCTGCAAGTTTACATCTCCCAGATGTTCAAATTAGAGATGATTTTAGGTTACCTTTATGAAATGCTAATAATAGATAGAAAAATTATCCCCTTAAAAATAAAAAAATTAATTGACATTGATAATATATTAGTAAAGCCATAGTTGCACAAATATATTATGACACATTGTAAGATTAAAATTTCAAATAGTGCTGAAAAACAACCATGGTGAACTTCCAAATTTGGGAGATTTGGAGGGTTTTGGTTATTTATTTTTTTTTAAATTTCAGAATTAGAATAAGTTGCAAAAGGTCCTGTCAGGTTAAGATGTTTTATAAATAAATATATTCACAGAACTTTGAAACTTTTACAATTATATTTCAGTGCACATCACAGTGAAAAATACTGCTCTTTGACTGACCAGAATTCTCTGGCCTGAGATTCAGCATGCAGCAATATAACTGCAGGAAATGAAAATATTTATTAAATATAATTTCTTTGCCTCTCTTTGGACATCACTGAGAACCCTAGATTGCAATATTCCTATCACATTACCTCAGCTGGCTGGCTGGCAGAAAGGAATTTTTGGGTAGGATTAAGGATAAGTCCTTTTCAAATCTTATTTTAAATGTAGCCTTGGGAAATTCATTAATGAAAAAAGACAAGAGTTATAAGAAGTACCACTAAGTGTATTCCTCATTGCCAGTATTTTTGGTTTTCTACCAGTCTTCCCTTTGCTCACAAATATTAACCCTGATTTAAAAAATTATTTCTGAACAGAGAGATAATAATGGCTGTTTTTTTCAGTCCTTTAATGGCTCTTCATGGTTAATCTGGAGAATGTTTAGCAAAAGTGGTAAATGCTGAACTGATGCTACCTAGATGTTAAAGACCAAAATCTTTCTTAGGGTATGTAAAAGACTCACATCAGATGCATAAGCCAACAATTTATTAAGTGAGCAAATACAGTAGTTTTATCAATTTTGAGGCCATGAACAGCTGGTAAGGACTTAAGAGTAATGACTGTATCAGCACTGTAGATTTGGATTTCACTGTTGTCATAATTCATTTTATTCAGTTTCTCAGAATGAGCAATGTCATTAACACTGAATTTCTTCCAAAGGACCAACACAAACATATTAACTAAATTAATTTTGAATCTATTTCCCTTCCCTCTGTGAGCCAGTGCTCTTGGTCAGACACTCTGGAAGATTATTTCCTGCACAGAAGAAAAATGACAAATGCTATTGTGACTACAGACATGTTGCATATAATATTTCTGGAGAATTATAAAAGTAATGCTTACAATAGTGGCTGATTGCTCCCTGTATTTTTGTTACTGTTCCCTATATTGATCTATTCATTGTGGCATTGGAAGAACAATCAAGGACTTAATTTCTGTGTGTCTCTGGATAGTCAGGTAACTACTTTTTCAGCTTGAAAAAAACCTGTTACCTAGTTCCATAGTCTTCATAAAAGGGAAATATCCGTTTACATACAACTGCTTTCCTCATGGAAAAGATATGAGCAAGATTCATGACATTAAAGGTTCACAGTGCAGTCATGTGTCAATTTCTGGCTACAGGTGAATTAAGTGAGGAAGTTATTGCTTTAATTTATCCCCAGATGCTGTTTACTATGTCAGGAATGGATATTTCTTCAGCTTTCAGTTTTCCAGTTTACCAGCTTCTGTGATGTCTCCCTAGGCAGGTTCAATCTGCTTATTCATAATGATATATAAATTATCAATGCAGATGTTTTCTAACCTGTCTTTCAACTAATCAGTTTAGAGAGTTACTACACATGCAAGTATACTGGAAAATCTGAAGGGTCAGTAACCTTTGGAGGAAGAAAGGGAAGAGGCTGAGGAGTCATCTGAAGCAAGACAGAGCAGAATATATGTGCTTAGGGCTTCCAGCTAAAACTGCACCATCCAAAGGCTTAGTACTAGATATTCCACCTTCCTCCATAAGAAGAAATTTTAAGTATCAGAGGGGGAAAAATCACATGCTGCAAGAGGAGCCCAATAACCCCAAGAAAATGCTGAGTCCTATATATGAACTTGAGAGATGGAAGATAATGAAAGCCTAATTCTTTCAGGTTCAAATTCTCCCTTGTAGATAGCAAGTTCCTTTTTGTTCTGTTCCATTAAAGAACTTGAGTCATTACTTCCATGAAGACTTTGTCCAGGATAACAATAGTGATTATGATGAAAGTCATCTATGGAACAGATTAATGGCTGTCCTACTGGTTCTTTAGGAGACAATGGGGTTTTAGGACATACTAAACTGTTTCGTTCCAAAGAAAAGACAGTCTATGGAAGACAAAATTTCTCCAAAACGCAGCTCCAAAGCAGCTCCAGAAAGGGTTAGATGAAGGAGAAAAGGAAGCTTAGAGAGAAAAGGCACATTTCTCTGCATTTGGGAAGAGAAAGGGAGAAAAACAGTAAATCTATTCCTGTTATCATTCATACATTTTTGTTAAACAGACTTTGGTTAAAAAATCAAGACTGTGGAAATCAGGCCTTCCCCTGCATCACTGAGAGAATATTTTACTTTATAAACTAGAGATTAATGACTCCTGTTACACATGGATTAACCTTGTATTTCTCTTCACATAGTAAAAAGTAATAACACGATTACAGTTTTCTTCAATTTAACTTCCTGGGCCAGTGTCTCAGCTCTGGGAATGTCATGTAAAGGTGATAGTTGATAAAATTAAGTGGAAACTTTGAGCTGTGCTTTATTTCAATTTCAGTACAATGTGTTAGTTTCATGTAATTTGCAGACACCTAAGGGTCAAGCATCCAGTCAAAGTTAATTGTATAAACTTAATGTATTAACTTGAAACATAGATCAGAGGACTCATTTATTCTTATGTCTACATTTAACTTCTGGATGGTTAAATGATGTAGTCCCTATCCCTCATGTAAGGGAAAGCCCGAAGATTATAATACTAACTTTCAAAGGTAAGAAGAAACATGGCTCAGATGCAACATTTGCCTCAGGTTGACCTTTTGCAAGGGAATAATTTCATTCTGTGAGTTATTTTTCTGTAAGGGAAAAACACTTTTGATATAAGTCTGCTGTTTTATATAAGCAGTAAATTAAGTCAACTTTTAAACAGTATTTTCTATTGATAATAAAATATTGTATTCTATGCTAAAAATATAATACCATTCTCACTAAAATATGCAGTGCAAGAAGAGATAATTTTGAATGAAAAAGCATTTGCAACCCTGTTGAAAAATAGCAAAGATATTTTGTTAAATTTTAAATTATTGCTCTTCTGCTTGCCTCCATTCAAGAACTGTTTCTGTAATTACCATTCAGTAAGGATTGTTAAATGAGGGGGAAATAAAATAGCTTAACTACATCTCTCATTTTTTATAATGTTAAATCTATTTAAGAAGAAAATTTATATATCCTCTTCCCATGGGAGAAAAAAGTTTGAAACACACCTGATATATGTATTACAGAGATGACAATAGGAAACCATTATATATGTAGTTTTATGAGACCTGTATGCAGAAGAAAATAAAATGCAATTAATATAGCACCTTTTAATTACTCTGTGGGGGATTAAGAATTTACGTGTAGGTTTTAACAGATGCTACATTCAACTGCTCACAGTGTTGTTGAGCATCTTGATAAAACATTGCCCTCTGTAGGACTGAATGTAGACTCAATCCAAAGAGAAATGAAACAGTGGGGAGTCCAATAACCCATAGGACTAGATGCTAAAATCACACCTAAATTTCTGTTGACTTTGCAAAGTCAGAGCTAAGTGTCCTTGGAGGATTTTCTGGAAGCCTGACTTGATCCAAGTCCTGCAAAGTTTTTAGCTGTGCTATAAAGAAGTGAATATCACCTTTGACTATTGTGAGAAAAGACATTAGCTGACTTGTGCTCTTGAGGGTTGTTTCTAAATAATCATATCCTTTTCTTTGTGCATATAAGTAGACTCATCAAAGTTAGCATTTTTCACAGGTACAAACACAGTACAAAATTGTCAGTTGTGTTATATGGGTGATAAAATGGAGAAGAAGGGATGAAAATTCATAGCAGGAAGATGTTTTCTTTTTAATATTTACCAGTTAAGTTTGAATCTTCATTTTGCTTGAATTTCTAGAAAAGACAGTTTAAAACTCCTCAAACTTTTCCTAGCAAGCATTTGCTGTGTTGCTCATTTTCTTGGTGGATTATTTAAGACATTTGGAGATTGATTTTGGTGTCTGTTGAATATTCACCGCATCCACTGGAGAAAAGCGAGCACTGCAGAAGCTCAAAACCTATGACAAAAGAGGCTGAAGGAGTGTCAAATGCTGATTAAAGTGACACAAACATATTTAGTTCCAATTCCTCTGAGCTCCTGATTTTTACCAATACCAGCCAGCTACTGATGTAAAACATCAGTTTTAGTGGATGCCTATTACTGTACTAGTGTGTGAAGAACTTTCAACCTTAAGAAAAGTCTTCTGATGTAAAATCATATGTGTGTATATATATACACAAAAGTTTTAACGCTGATGGTATTAGTAAAAGAATAACCAATGATACTAATAATTTTATCAATAATGGAAAAGCATTATTTTTTCTGTGAAGCTGCAAGTGAAATGTCCTTAATTTGCATGCAATGTACATTTGACATTACATTATATAACATCAGTGTAGTCATTACACTGGATAAATGGATCAGTTACCTATTCCACTGAAGTTGCTAATCTTTTATTTCTCTGTCATCAGTCCAAACACACAATACATGATTTCTTTCATGGTTGTATCTTCAGTATACCAATGCAAATTCCTGGTGTGTCTGCAGCAAACTAACACAACATATATTGCATCCATACATCTAAACTCTCCAGAAACAGGATCTGCATTCAAAGAATTGTACCCAGAATTGTTTGATGACACACTGGTGGCATGGGATGAAACCATTACATAGGGTCAAGCCATGACAAGAACATTTTTAACACTGCTATGGACAAAGGTGAAACAGTGCTTGGGTCCACGTCCTTGCACTAATTTATTTGTCTAAATGTAGCATTTGTTATAAACCCAGGCAACATTTAAGTCTCATTTAAGCACAGTATTATTTGCCTGGCAGTTTCTGGAAATCCTTGATGTAAAAATTTCTCGGAAAAGTCTTCAGCATTTCATGGGGTATTTGTGAAGAGCTTAATGGCATCATGTCATAAACAGTCAGGAACCTCATCTTCCCAAAAGTGAGAAGAAAGTCACTTTTATGCTATGTTACTGTGTTGTATAAGAAAAATAAAAAAGAAAATAAAAAGCCAGGCAGAGAGGGGAGTTGAAAGTAGAAGAAAGAGGAACCTCATACAGTTCCTTCCAAAAGGGAGTCACTGTATCAAGGGAGTAAAAGAACTGAAAACAAATCCTAGACAGATGAACTGTTGGTTCTGTGGGAGTAGAGAACTGGTAACAATTTTCTCTTACTTACATAGCAGAAGTAATCTCAATTATTCTTTAATGCCTAAATAAAAATAATGGTGTTGGGATGCATTTTTTTTTGGAAGATATTCTGATAAAGTTCATTCTTGTGCCATATCTTTTTCTATGAAGGGTGCAGAAGTGTACAGTTGACTGTCTTCTAAATATTGCAGATTTTCCATTTAGTTGCAAAGTTCAGCAGCATGATCCAACTGTAATGTTATTTGTTGCTGATTTGCTCCTTTAGGTTTTCCATCTCAAACACATCAAAGACCATTAACCTGGACTCACAATTATAAACATTGTTTCAAAACTATTTTGGGCTCTTCCAGATGTGAATATGATGGTGCAGTTGTTAGTGTAAAGGCATATATAAATGGGGTTTTTTTTCCCCTGTGAGAGTCAACACTCAGGCAGACATGTCACTGTATAATCACTATACAGTGAGTATATTCAAGCAGCTCTGCTGCCTTTCTGAGATGAAAACATGAGTAAATGGTTAAAACACCAAGCTCAGGATTACAAAGTCCAGTCAGTGGAAATATATGCCACATTTAGAACTCAATACAATCTTAAAAAAACCCACACAGCTTTTAGGTTTAGACCAGCTTCAGTTGCACCAACCTGAAGTACCAACAAAGATAGATCATTACTTTCTACCATTGCCCATGTATAAAAATACCCAAAACAATGAGTGTGCAGGTACACCCTGCAAATGGTAGGCAGAAGCCTAAAAGCATGTCTAGAAGTATGCTTTGCTATTGCTGTATAACATTTTTTTGCTTGTAGAACTCTTACAGAAATTTTAATATTGATAGGAGGTCTGATTTATTTTGTTTCAAAATTTTCTTTGCAGTATATCATCAAACCATGTTTTGTTTATCACCTTTTCTCACCTTCCAGTGCAGAACTCTTTACTTGGCAAAGAGATGCACTTTTCAAATCTCTTTTTATTGCCTTAGAAAACCAGGTAAGATGTTTTCACTGTCAGCTGTTTATTTGTAGCATTTTCCTCTTTGTGTTACAGACAGAACACATCAAGTGAAGAGATACAGTGTGAAAACCTAAGCAATAAAGAGACGAGATAGACCTTCAGAGGCACTGCTTGATATTTATGACACAAAAAAAGGTATACAAAGTCTCCAGAACGATATATTACTAGTTTTTCATAAGTACTGTGTACTGTCCTGAAATTTTTTCAGCGTTTGCTTTAGATAATTAAATAATATTGTTTCATTATTTAATTCTGAAATACAGTCCATTAAAAATTAATTTAGTAGCCTTTAGCAAAGAAATCCAGTTATGGTACTGCACTGGATAATAGAGACTCTGGCAATAATTAATTAACAATAAAACAACCTTCCTCCAGTTACTGCTAAAATTGATTAGCATTTAAGGTTGATTGCATAGAAGTCACTAATCCACATTTGCCTCATTCAAGAAGCAATAGATATGAATTTAGACAGACTTTTAAAGTGGTAAGTCCAAAACGTCATTGTCTGGATAATAAAACTGTCCTCCTTATCTTTCATTAGGTCAGAACATCAAGTCAGATGATTCACAGATTTAAAAGCAGCATTCATGAAAGATACTCTTTATTTTATATTTATAGCTATGAACACCATTTCAAGTATCAGTAGAATACTCTGTGGAGCTATTTATGATCTTAGAGAAAAATTCACAGAAATAGTTTAAATGTTCAGTTCCACAAGTTAACCATAAATTGAAGGTTGTGTTTTTAATAATTGTTCCACAGAAACCTGCTCTCATTTATTCCTTGATCATTTGTATTTAGTCACTAATAGATATTAGCAAAGCTCTAGAGTTTAAAAATGCTTTTCTTTATAAATTCAATCTCCTTCATTGCTGTTCCTGTTCATATTTGTCTTGTCACATTTATCATTTGAATTAAAACTTTATGGATTCCCTAATCAGGGGTTTCAAGATGACAGGTTTACAAACACTTTTTTTTTTTTTAAATAAGATCTGACAATTTCTTTTATATTTTTTACATTAGCTTGCAAGTTTATTAGAATGTCTAATTAAATATTCCTGGTGTCTTTCTAGGAAGTCATGGAGTTTATGGGAGACACTGGTATGTCATTAAACTTTATCCCCACTGTGAAAGCATAACTTGCTACAGAAGTAAAATGTAGATGAAAATGTTTTGAGTGAAAAACTGAGCACAAGCAACAGTGAAGAGTTGCATTATCCTGGAATAAGTAATAGATATCTGGTAGGTCAAAGCCAAAGATCTGGACCTTGCCTTTAACCCAAGGAAAATCAGGACCTGGAATTAACACTCAGATTCAAAAATAATAGTCCAAAATGAATAATAACATACACATTAGAACAAGTAGAATATAATAGGATATTAAATAACTAAATATTTTAAATTGAATCCTAGCCCTAAGTATATTTCTGAGTATCACTTGCCTCTATAAAATGCAATTTTATACTAGTAACAACAGAACTATATTAACAGAAAATGACTTTAAAAATTTACTGAAGTGGTCTTATCATGGATGATCTTCCTGCTTGGGAGGAGAATTAGGTTTCTGTCAGTCCACAGACAAACATAGCAGCAGAGAAACACTGCATGATCTGTAGCAGTTGTCAAGTTGATAAAGGTTTGAAATATCATGACAGTGATAGAAAGTCGACATCATTAAATTACAGGAGACTGACAATTTTAAATCTCTCAGATTAGCCAGTCATTCCTATTTCATGAAGTCTCAGACAACCACTGCTTTTTTAAACTTTACACTGCAGAATGAAAAACAAGTTTTGAAATCCAAGTTTCTATGTTTGTTATGTAAAACCATGACACTTTTTCTGGTGTGTTTTCTTGAAGCCAGACTTATTTAATACTCTGTTCTCTTATTAAGAATTCTATAAAATTATGTCTTCATACATTTTTTTTCTGATAAGTAAGATTCATGAGGTAATGTAAGGGTTCTGCTTCAGCCTACAAGGATTACAGTTTTAGACTGTGAAATTAAGGATATTCTCTGTGTGTCCTGGGATGGAAAGAAGGCATACAAGGTATTTTCTAAAATGAATAGATCCTAGGATAGTGTTGGAGACTGACTAGATCACAAGCAGCCAAGCTTGGTGCATTCTTGACACCAGTGGTTCATGAGAGGGATCCTTGAGGTGAGTAACCTTCAAAACTACCCATGTGATTTTTTCTGTACTTTGCTGAAAGAAAAATCAGGACCGAATAAATGTTTATGCAGTGTGAATCACCATTCACACCAGCATCTTGAAAAATTCTTGAATGGTGTATAAAACCTTATTTGTTTATTCAGACCAGACCATCCACAGACAAATGCATACCTTTGTTTGCAGGAGAGATTCTCATCCTAAAGCAAATACTTTCAAAAGTCTGTTTTTTAAGGTTAGTTGGGCAAAACTACCCTACTAAAGTCAAGAGGAATTGTATTGATGAAAACTGTCACAGCCAGAGCCCTATTTCTGCTTTTAACATCAAGTGTCTTTCTCAAATCCTGTTACTGACTGGGGACGCTGTTTCTAATACAGGCCCGTTTCACAATTATTTTCAAAGCTTCTTTTTTACAACATTGTTTTGGCTTTAAAAACAACAAATAGCCTCAGCCTCATTGTTTTTGAAGTTTTTACTGAACGATCACAAAGAAAATATTAATCATATTAATGACAGCGTACATCTCCAAAATGTTAACCTTCAAACCAATAACTCAGATTCAATGGATCCTTTCAGTACAAGCTTCTGAATTTGAAATGACCTTTCTCTGTCTGAGAAAAATTGACACTGTCCCATTTAAGTCACAGTTTGTCAGCCTAGATGGCCACAGACAATCAGTCAATGCAATTTAGACTGGCATATATGAAGGCAAAAAAAAATATGTCCCACAGGAGTTCAGACAAAAGCACACAGTATAATCAAGGTAGCGTGAGCAAAGATATAACATCTTAAACAGGAACATACAGCTGAAATGGAGATGACCTATGCAAACAGCCAGAACCTTGCTGTTGAAGCGAAGATTAAAAAATTACTCCCATTTTCACTGGGACCCAGTTCATTAGTCTGAAGATAATGAGGCTGGACTTGCACTAAGCCATCACTGAACACAATTCTTTCCCTATCTCTATGAAGAGGAAGAAAACAGAAGGAAGATTGTGGCATTTCATATTACCTGCTGTTTGTTTTCTTTTACATTTTTTTTTTATTGCACTAACAACTTTGGATAAGGGAATCAAGAAAAGAGAGTTTAAGTATGTGCACAGCATTGCTAAGGTCCTACCAGTGTCGGTGCAAAACCTGTTTATTCTAAGCCACAAGTGAAAGATATCTCTGGAATCATATAATAAACCAAATTTTCACTCATATAACCTTGGTCTTTCTAATATATGTTTCCAAGATTTGAATTTGTTGGTTTGGGTTAGGTTTGTGGGTATACTCCCATACAGCCTTCCATTGTTTGTGACAGAGAACAATGATAAAAACAAGAAGAATATGGCAGATCACATAACAGTGAATTTTTTTTTATACATCTCCTGTAGCCTTGATTTCTCAGATGTCCTAAACCTCCATGAGCAGTCACTTTTTCAAATTTTCAACAAGAAATGTTTGAGAAAAGAACCATGAAAAGTCAAAGAAAGGGAAGTTAGTTCATCAAATTTGGCTTTGTTGTATATTTCACATTTATTTTTTGTTTCCCTTTCACTTTGAACCTGATCACGGTTTATATTAGATTTTTACATGCAGGATGATTGGCTAAGGCTAGGATTTCAGACAAAGCACATTTTATGTTTGCAGATTTAATCCATTCAAGTGGTGTATGCTTTGCAATAAAAATTATCAGGATTTTGTTCCTCTTTCACACAATTAGGCTTTGATCTTACCCCATAATTATCATGGTTAATAATGAAAGATATGTAAATGTTTCAAGTGTTCAACATCTAATAATTTTCAGGGAGGGAAATGATGGTGTATATGAATATGAAGATGATTTGGAATAGTATCGAGGAAAGGAAAAATAAAACAATGTTTTTCCCATGTACATTTAGAATGTTAGTCAGTGCTTTTACATCACTTTATAAAAAAATTACAGAGAAAAGGGGGCAGCTCAGATGAATTATGATGTCTGATTGCCTTTAGGCTACGGTTAGTTTGTGCTATCTTTTAATTACCTTTGCAATTCTTCTAGACTTTCTATGAAAAAGTACTGTGTTGAGCTTATGGCATGAGTTTTCACATCAAAAACTTGTTCACTGCTGATCCAAACTTATTTATAGATAAAAAAGGAAATCATTTCACCTAAACTATGAACGAAAATAAAAGCACAAGACTATGCAACCTATTGTTCTGACTTTTGAAAGAAAAAAAGATGTGCCCATTGAAATGTTACTACAGCACATTTCTTTCAGACTTGATTCTTTTTAAGCACTGCAGCTTTCCAGCAATTCTCTGACATTGTTATTACAGTGTTGCTGATGTTCCTTATGTCCCCTTTTTGACCTGACCATTTTCCACACTTGCTGGTGAACCCAGGAGATCAGGTTGAGCAGCTCATCCAAACTCTTCCAGGCCCTTATTTCTATGAAAGTAAAAATGTCTATCGTAGATCCATTTATTTCAAATCTAGCAGCTATCCAGGTGCTCACCTCAGAGTCTCCTGTACTATATAAGTCAAAGAATTTCACTGCAGATCTTGGTTGAACTGTTATCTTGTTCTTTTGTGTTTGTTCCCAGATGTTGAGTGATAAGGAAGAGACTAGTTCTGTTTACTTTTCTTTGTCCTGAGACAAGAGGTTTTTTTGTGTGTGGATAGAACTTGTCTAAAAAAATACTGTAGATTAATAGTCTCTTTAGATTATGATAAAAAAAAAAAAAAAAAAAAAGTAGCCTATTCTCTACTAACATTACACTGGAACCATTAATTGTGGTATACTGCTTCATAGAGTCCTGGTGGTTGGTCTACTTCTGGGGTAGAAAAAAGATCCTAAAACTTCTTTGGAGAAGCTAGTACTTTCTTCTACTTCTTATTTAACCCAAACAAATAATTAATTTGAAAGGGAAAAGGGCTTTCAAAAATAATGTCTCAACTAGTTCTGTATCTCTACAGACTGGGGTTTTTTTAGGGTTTCCAAATACAACCTACCTTATGAATTTCATCCACATCTCACACTCACACTTATACAAGTATATACATCTATAGTATCCTGTTTGGCAATAACCAGTCATCAGGGTTGTAGCAAGGTGAAGAGGGAACTACATGCCTTAGTATACTTGTCAAAGACAACAATTTCTTCTCCAAGCTAAGCAAAAATACCCTTCCCCTTAACAGAGGGAATTGTAGAGCTGTGAGTCTATTGTAGCACGAAGTTCACATGAAGAAGGAGACCTCTCTCTAAACAGCTTTCTACATTCCTAAAGCATATATAAGCTATATGACGTACTGGTTTCAGGGAGGAAACTGATGATAGATAATACTATAATATTCTATTAAATGCTGCAGAACACCAATCACCTTTAGATAATAAACTCCTAAAGAACAGGGAGGATAAGATTATATCTTACATTAAATTAGATCAAAGGAGTTACTCTTTGTTGACAGTCTAATAAGATGGAGAATTCTCAGGCTCTATTTTTTATAAAACGTCCAGTAAATCAAAAAATTGAAATTCATCATCTTAGCCAGAAATATAATTTGCTGCTTAAGTTTTGATCATTGAATTCTGACACATTTTGTTACTATTTTTTGTTCTCA
>JAAGNO010013615.1:87611-98885 GCA_033439905.1 Ceryle rudis | reverse complement strand
TTTAACCCAAACAAATGATTAATTTGAAAGGGAAAAGGGCTTTCAAAAATAATGTCTCAACTAGTTCTGTATCTCTGACACATTTTGTTACTATTTTTTGTTCTCATGTGAACTTTAGTTGCTCTGCAGATTTTATAATAAACACAGAACTAATTGGAATGTTTGTAGTTGGTTGTTTGTAAATTTTGGGGTGATGTAACCATTACGCAGAATTTTAGATTAAGTTCCAGATAATGAACATTCAAATAATTAATATCTTGTGTTGGATTTGGGGTTCTTCTATGAGTACAAGTTCTAGTTGTAAAATTTGGAACCAAAATATGATATTGGACTTACAATTCAAATCCAGCATTTGAGGTCAATCTGGTTTATAATCAAAAAAGCAGTTCCTATGAGAGTTCTGATCTTCTAAGTTCTGAAATTTGGGGATGATCAGTTCTGTATTAGAACTTTCTCACCTTACTGTGGGAGATAGCCTGGGTATCCTTCAACTTTAGTACTGTAAACTCAAATGTTGTTTGGTTTTCCCTCATGAGAATAAGGGAATACATTTTCTTTACTTTTTGAGGGGAAAAAATTAGTTCTTTTTGAAACAAACAACCCCCAGTGCTTTGCTTTTACATTTGGCTCCCAGTTGTAGAACATTGGTGATATAACTTTCATAAAGCACAGTCTAAGAACACATAGAGCCCCCACATTCTCACCAGACTCTGTCGTCATTCTCATTGCTGAAAAGATGGGAGATGTTTGCAAAGAAGTATAACTTTTCTGGAAGTGAAATAATCCAGAAAATTTACTTCTCTTGACAAAGCTTTGGAGGGCGTCTATTCTTTTCATGATTCCTTTTATATATTTCTCATAACCTAAAAGGTTTAGATCTTACACACAAGAATTAGTTACTCTGGCATGCCCTTAAACAGCTTCCATAAAAAGGTAGAAAAACATTTGAATTTCTTATTGTTTACTGGCATTTATTTTAATCAACTTGCACTGCCTTTGAGTCTTGTCTCCCTCTACAGTCAGTGACGAGAATAAGTTACATAAAAAAAGTCAGGTCATCTCTTCTTAAAAAGGGTGTCTTACACATTTCAAATCATTCTAATAAACTCTTGGAAAACTCAATTAGTTTGCCATCAATACAATTCATGTAATAACCTCCAAAAATGCTGATGCTGATTCTGATTCTTGTTTATTCTTCTGAGGTCCTACCCAGTCTACCCAGTCAGGAAGCCAGTGCTTCCCAGATGTCCACATCACCTACAGCATCAGAAACTCAGTCTGCTTGGGTTCCCTTTAAACTCAGTAGCCAAACTCCTGCTGGTGACCCTGCCTGGCCTCTCATGTAACCTACATTCTTTTGTATGAGCTACAAAAATAACAAAGGTAAAATAATAAAGTAAAATAAAGGTTGTGTTATGCTATTCAAGAGGGAAAAACAGCTGCACGTAAGAAAGGACACATAATCCACTGGTGGTATGCTGCAATTCACTGCAATCAACACATAGAAATGTGTGTTCCCAGTCTTCACCTGGGAAACGAGTGATATGATATTCTGTCAGGGGTATTAAGCAACTGCATACAATGCCCAGGAAGAGTTTTTCTTTTCCTGGGAGCATGTCTAACTGAAAGCTTGTGGGAGTTGCCTATCTTGTGATAATGCCTTCATCTATTACAAAAATTATTCTGAGAGACATCTTGTCAGCATAGCTTGTGAGGAGCAATACTCAGGCAACAGCAAATGGCAGTGTACAAAACCAGTGAGGCATTTAGGATACAACAAACCTGACCTTGAGGTCCTAGTATGTGAAATGTTTCCAGTGCTAATCTGTTCATGTTTTTTCCACTGCGTCATCTTTTTGTCTGCACTCATTAGTATTGAGCCATGATTATAAGCCTCAAAGCAAGAGGACAACTTTCCAGCAGAATTCCTTAGATATTACAATGTACAGTATAACAATGCCTAAAATTTATGTATAGAACTGCTTAATGGCGTTTACAGGACTGTGGATTCTCTGAAGTCAATTATTTAAGATGATGTGGGGTCTCAGAGCCTGAAATTGCCTAACTTATTTAAATACATCAACTGACTATATTTTAACTAATTATTCTCACAACCAAAGAAGCCCTTTTTACTGACCATACTATGAACTGTTTCCAGGTTTTTTTCTTCCTCTTCTGCTCAAGCTGGGCTAGTGTGTATCAAGAAGTAAAAATCTGAAAAAAATGTGGAAAAAGGGGGCTAAAAGGAACTCTGAAGTTGACTGCAAGCCCAAGAGCAAAAAGGAACTTTTCTTGAAATATGAATCCTAGATACTACTTCCTCAGCTTTTTAAGCAATTTAAAATAAAAAGTCATTAGCTACAAAATAAAAGTAATCTACAGTAAGAAATCCAGTCCCTTTGTCTGCAGCTAAATGCTGGCATTGCCACAATAGAAATTGGATCCCTCTTGTCTTCTTTTCTTCTGGATTCTGGAACCTAAACACTGAGTTATGCAGTGACAATTCCTGCCTTCTTCCAACATTAGTAGAAAGAATGTGGTTTCCATGAAATTAGCCCCTTAGTTTCAGGTTAAGGTCCTTTAGATTCATACCATTCAAGGGCAGGATCAAGGCATCCTAGCCTTAAAGTCAATGCTCTTGTCAGTGCTTTCTTATTAAAGGCACTTCCAGCAGCAGTTTTTTAATGACACATTCTTTAGTGCATGTGAATAAGTCATGATCTAAATATTCTTAGTGCGTTAGACCTCCTTTGGGTGTGTAGGCAAAGAGTAATTTATCTTTTTTCATCATTAACAGTAATTGGAAGGCGAAAGATTTTGAGATAGCCAATTTGTCAAAAGTGGCAATTTAGGAAGTCCAAGAAACATCACCTGAAATTGTAGGCGTTAATAGTTTCTTAGATGTTAAATAGATTTTTTCTGAATCATTCTTATAGCTTAGACTTCTGTGCTTTATCATAAAGGCATTTCAGGTACTCAAGTGCTCTTCTTGGTGTATGCCAGTCTGTTATTTCTCCAGATGAGGAACCAGCATTCACTACCAGATGGTTTTCATGACTCACAGCCTTCTCAGACAGACACAGTGATAAAAAGGGAGAACAGAGAATGTACATTCACTAGCTTTTACACAGGCTTTTCACAAATGAAGACATACACAAGGATGCTACCACACTTTTCCAGAGGTGACAGGCAGAAAACCACATTCATCACCTGCAGAAGTTCTACAGGAGGCATGGGTCTTCTTGGCTTACAAGCTGGCTAACAAACTAACACTGAAATTGCCCTGGATGTTAATTACATATCCAGGTAGAATTTATAATGGAAATTTAGTCATGGTAAGGCAGGTTGTTTATTCTGGTAGACACAGCAGGAATGACCAGTGACTTCCAGAATGTGAATTATGTTGTAAAAAATAAAAAAAAAAGAAACACAGTAGAAGACACCTTAGAGATACCTTTGAGTATGTTGATTCGAATACACGTTTCTATCCAATAATTTTGAGCAAGGCGTTTAAAATAGTCATTAGTAACCTAAAGAAGAAAACAAAATTCTGAACAAAAGCAACATACAGGGCTGTTTTAAAAGTACAGTGCACTTTTCATTCATTCAGTGCATAAAATGCACTGAGCATTTTATGTAAAATCTCTCTGTCATGGAATGCTCACTTATGATGACCACAGTGAAGACATATAAATCAACTGTAGTTAATGTGTAACAAATTCAGTGCATTACAGCTATTACAGTAATGAAACTTCAGAGTCTTTTCAGATTGGAGGTTCAGATTTGGAGTTTTCCTTGAGTCCAGCATTTAAGCCACTAGGAGAATCACAAAGGGAGAAGACTGTTTAATGTGAAGGAAATGCCAAGTTTTGAGCAGTGGCAATTAACAGGCTAGCTCATTAAGAGACATTCTGAACAGGACCACAAAAGAAACTACAGTGATCTACAGTGAATATCTTTAACTCACTTGTCCTCACCACAGTAGGCATGTGTCAGAGACGCTCACAACAGAAATATGAAATTCCACTTCATTATTAAACAACCTCTTGAAGTCTGAATGCTTTTCAGATGTGAGATATAGATGTTCATGTCGTCTGAGTCCAGACTTTTCAATCTACTGAGCTGCTTAACTTCTTCTGAAATGTAACTAACTAGAACAGTGTATTTTTGAGGATCTTGATTTTCTGCAAGAGAAAAGGTGTTAATAATAACATTGGTTAAGAACAGAGTATGAGTAATGTGGATGAATCTCCATCTTGCAACATTTCAGATTCTGTCTAGGCAAAATCCTGAATATCTTCATGTCCATATATATATATCATACCTGTATATTTATGTATAAACATTCTAATATGGAAAATAAATATAAATAGATATAAATTTTCAAGTACATTTTGAAACCTTACTTCATAGATATCTGCTACAAAGGATATAAGACATCAGCCTTAGAAGGGAATGGTACTATAAATTTTTATTAGATGGATCAGAAATATTTTCATGCTGTGGGCAGTGTCAGTTTATAAAAAGTACAGATTACTATCTGCTATAACAAGGAGCATTAACTATGATTAATGAGCTGACTTTGAAAGTCAGACCAACTCCACAATATAATCTTTTCTCCTCCAAGGCAATTTTTAAAGAAACTTTTAAATATTTAAATAGCTCAGCAGCCTTCTGCAGCTGGTGCTGTCTGAATGTGTTCAGCAATTGCTTTTTAGACTTAAATTGAAAAAATAAGATCTAGTTGTCCGGTTACATTATGTGAAGAGAAAAGTAATATGTATGTTAATGTAATTGCATATTGGGAAAACTCAGGTTTGGTAAAAAGAGTCGTGATTTTTTCAACTATATTTGAGCTGATTTATATCAGGGAAGTTGGGGCTGTTGTTCATTTTTTTACTGGCAAAAAAAAAGGGAGTTTGTTATTGACTACATTCCTTTAAAACGGGATTACTGACCCTGTGATTAAGGCACAGTCCAAAGATGAAACAAACCTGAAAGGAACTGCACTGTTCATGAATGCAAAAAAAAAGTTGCTATCCTACCACAGCAGGTCAAAATGTCAGGTTTCTTACTAACCATCTGGGACTGTAAGGATAGCTGAGCTCATGTAGTTTAATTTCAAAATGAACAGATGAGAGGGGGGTCAGTCATGTTATTGGTTTAGGGCATATAATGCCATTATCAAATGTGACTTTTGACACTTTGATGTATCTCCTCAAAACTATTCAAGCACCTAAGTCTCCCTCAGAAATCTGAGTTGAATAGCCATTGTGTTAAGCAGTCACTGGTTTATAATACTTTGCATTAAACTGTCACTGCATAAAATACATGAACCGTTCCCATAACAGTGATTAGAACATGATTGTCCTCACCTAAGGGGTAGTCATCCAAGAAAATGCACTTCAGAGTCCGCTCCCATGCTATGTACTTAAGGCAAAATGGAATTCACCTGCATGCACTGTACTATCAGTGAATAATGTTTAATTACTATATATAAAAACATAAAGATACATGTACAGATATATGAAAGCTATATTTTTTAGCTCTGTTATAGAAAAAGGAGCTATGCATTACTTTTGTAGGCATGTATTACTGAAGTTGTAATAATATGAATGGAGTTCAGCAGGAGATGCAATGAAAACTGGTCTGTGTTCTGTCCTGTCAGCACATCAACTGTTTTGTGAATTCCTCTACTATGTATTTCTGCATCTGCTGGTTGTCTGGAAATCCTAGGTAGGTGGGATGGATTTGCCAACTTCCAGTGAGTTATATGCATTTCAAGATCTTGGTGAACTCTATTCAGTTCTGTATTTTGAGACTGCTCAGTCACAAATGTCTGAGTTAACAACTTCTTAATGACTTAAACATCGTGTAATTTGTATGTGCATTGAACTACAGGAGCCATAACATAGTACAACTGTACAACAATATCCCAGTCAGGTAGCTTCTGAGCAATATCTTGTTAAATTACGGTCCCTAAATTGTTTGAAATTATGTGTTCACCCACACAGACAAATCATCACCTGCAATCTCATTGTAGGAAGTTAATCAATTAGTGAAATAATTAGAGCATGGTACAGAGAGTCATCCAGATTTACAAAATATTTGGGTTTATGCTTTACATCTGAAAAAGCACTGAAATTTTAGTGAGGGCTGTTAAATAGCTCTTGCTCTTCACTCTCAGTGAGGCAGATATTTCAGGGTAAAGCCAAGAAACACAGCAGTATCTCAGTTAAGAATCTGGGCTATATCATAATTGTAATATGAAAAAATGATGCCCTGTATTGCTTTCTGATATTCATTTTTGTGTATTTTCTGAAGTGCTCTGGGATCTTTGCAAGTGAAAGCTGCTAAAGAAATGGGAGTAACTGTAGTTACCATTTTACAGTTTCTTGCATCCATTTTATCAGCTTTGTCAGCCCCTGCTGAAATATCAAGGCTGGTGAACTCTTGTTCAGCTGTTTGATTTTGCAAAGGGGAGTTGAACATAAGAAAAGACTATCAAGTCTTTTTGACATTTCACATTCATCACAGGAGCAGAAAAACAAGGATGGCCACAATTGGAAATGTGCAAATCCCTGTGTTTTATTTTCTCAAACTTTTATTTAGTTCTTAAATGAAAACCAACAATGATAACAAAATGCAATACACTATATGACTTATGTTGTCAATAAAAACCTATGGGATTTACATTCCCATGCGAAGGAGGCCATTTACATGTTAAGAAGCCATTTATGGTACTAATAAAAGTCTAAGGGATTTACTTTACAATGTGTGGGAAGCCATTTATGATGTTAAGAGTCAATTTACAATGTCAACAATTGTGTTAGCAGTAAAAATGCAAAGCAGGTGTATAATGTTGATATTTTTTTTCCTTCTATTGTTGATATTTTCCTGGCGTTGATCCATGCCTCAACAACATGGATTTTCCGGTTTATGTTTTAAATGAGACAGATATGGCATAAACTGTTGTCTTCCCTGAGTTATTCTTAGAAAAAAACCCAAACCTATTTATACAGATGTATTCTGGATACCTCTCATGGAATAACAAGGCAGAGTTTTATGACTCTCAAGGCACTGATGCCAACTTTATTAGCATACTGGCTCCAGATAAAGAAAAATACCATTTCTTAAATGGCTCTAAGTTACAATTTCCCTTTTTTTTTTTTTTTTTTAATGCAGAAGACACTGTTTCATCAATTATTAGTCACCAAAAGCCACTGTGTAACCACAATAATAGTTTCACTTAACTGAGATTCCACCAATTGGTTCTTACTCTGGTACCAACTGCAACTCACTTTCTGTTGGTTTAATGTGATCAAGAGTGGGAGACAGATTCAGTTGCTTAAGAACAAATGTTTTGCGCTGGTTTAGATGTCATGAGTTTTCTGAGAGATCTGTCTAGGATTTACAGAGATGACACAGCATGTACAGGAAACCTGTGTCCTTCTAAAACAGCAGTGGGGGGCTACACAATATGTTCCCGGGACATGGCATACAGCATTTGACATCTATGTGTGAGCAACCGAACCATGTTGAAGATTTTTGAAAAAATTTGGGAATTCAGGCCCCTATCTTAAATGTAGACCTCTAGATGAAAACACCAGCATTAAAATATATTCAGGACAGTGAATCACATCTTGCATGCTTTATTTTACTTTATGGTAAAGGTGAACTGTCTTTCATCATAACTCATCCCCATTTTCAAGGTTTTAGGACATTATTTTCATCTAACCTGCTACAAGCCAAATCCCTTTCTTACACTACTGAACTTAGGTGCAGTTTTGTCTTTAACTTCAGCAAATGCAAAATCAAATATTGATTATTTATTTATTTATTAATATTTGCTTATTTCATTAATTGCAGCAGAATCATGGCTCCTAGATAGCATACATTCTTGATCTTCCTTTTTTAACTATTAACGAGGTCAGTTTTCTACCTTCTTTTAGTTTAAAAATGTATTCCTTGTCCTATCACTACAGGCTTGGGTTAAAAGTGTCTCTACATCTTTCTTAGAAACCCCCATTACTTATTGACAGGATGAAATAAGGTCTCCATTCAGCCTTCTTTTCTCCAGGCTGAACAGCCACAACTGTCTGTTCCTGCAACAAATTCCTCCTCACAGCCTGCTCTCGTCCATGTCTTGTGATGGAGGTCTCAGATTGATGCTGTACACCTGGTGTCTCACCAGAGTGGAGTAAAGTAGCAGAATCACCTCTCTTGACCTGATGGTCACTCTTCTTTTGATATCACAATAATAGTAATAACACAGTTGAAATTATAGTTTCTACTGCTTCTCCTGGGGTTATTCTCACCCTGCTACTGCTCCTCTGGGACCTAATTGCTTACACTCTGGTGTTGGTTATGGAGTGGTATTATACTGTGTCACCATTTCTGGAGTCCTTCAGCAGAACAAATTATGGTTCATGTTGATGGTTTCTTCTTCCTTAAGATTCACTTGATTATACTTTTATTTTATTTTATTTTATTTTTTATTTATACTTATTTCTTTCTTCATTGGCTTGCAGCTCCATGTTACATCCATTTATACAATAAATATGGTGTCTATTAGATATGTCAGATACTATTTCTTTTCTCCACTTTGTGTCCCCTAAACCCACTTTTGTCCACCTTCAGGTATGCACTTCTTTAACTGACCACTGATGAGGTGTTTACAGCCATGAAATCTCCAGTGTCATCCTGTGCCTCACCTCTTGGCATCTCATGTCTGTACTCCTCTACACTGCATCTGGTGTCTCCACTTCTCAAAGTCTCTGCTGTCACCCCAGGCCTGAGTTTCTCAGCCCTATGTCATTGTGTTAGAGTCATAAAAACCTCACAGAGAGATAAACAGAAGAAAAACAAATTAGATACAGAATCCTGGTCAAATAGAGAAGCTGCTATTATAGCTAAACCAAGAAGGCAAAAAAAAAAAAAAGCTGTTGGCAGGTCAGGAAATGTTCAGACAGAGAAAGTTTGACAAGCAAGGCCTTGCAAACACAGCACAAAGCTTGTGGTAACACAGTTACAAATACAATTATTGTTAATCCCACTAAAGAAAAATGGTGTTACTGGTATAGTGTAAATATTGCTAGAACTGTTAAAATTAATCTTTTTTTTTTTTTTATTAGAGCATTATCAAGCTGTTTGAGATTTTGATAAATATTCAGAAAATATCATAGTGCTTTTGTTGATATTATTTTGTTGATGTTGTGTACTATTGTTCAATAGCTCTTGTTTATAATTTTTATTCCTTATTTTGTTAAATGAGTTATTTCAGCTAAAGACACATCAGTAATTTTCTGATTGCTGTCATAAAGGACAAGTCTGAAATGTCAAATACATTGATCTTTGAGCAGAAATACATGTTTACACTTGCTCTGAAATACAGCTCCTCAGATTTTCATCTTGGCTAAATTTCTTTACTCTCCTCTTTATAACCAACTTTCTAAAGTTTGAGAAGGAGAAAGAACAGCAGTTTCCTTAATGGCCTTATTTAAAGACTCTAAGAATTAATTAAGATTTTAGAAGTTCACCATGAGGCCTGGAAGTCTATAAAAAGTAAAGATTTTTGGATTCATTTGAAACGGAATCCCAAATGTAGTATAACTCAATAGGTAATATACTATATTCAATTAAACACTTAAAATTTTACATTTTTAAAAGCGGAGGGTTTTTCTGCTGTAAGAACAACAATTAAAGTCTGCTGGCTATATTTGAAGCAGACTACATGTTCAAGAAGTTAGGAAGTTCCCAAAACCAACTAATAAGTGCAGCAATCCAGGGAAACAAGAACTAAAGGTTACAAAATACACAGATGGATGGAAGAGCCATATTCTTGAACCCCACATTAAGTTATGAAAAACAAAGGTTGCAAAGTTACAGAATTACAAGATTATTTTTTTATCAAGGTAGACAATATCCACTGCTCTCCCCTCATCTACCCATTGTCAAGTTCATTTTGAGTTGAATAATCAGTTCTCTTTCCCTGTGCTTCTATTTTTAATTTTATATCCTGCGTCATATCCCATCCTGTTCACTTCATCAGGAAAGCAGCAAGACAACAGTTAAGCAAAAAACCCATGATGGCAGCAGAGAACCTAAAGAAAGCAGCACTCCATTTCGGATGACACCATAACTGGGATTCTGAAATATGTCAGCAAAATAAAGCTAGAAGTCATGGCAGCTGATGAGATTTGTATTTTTTATTATTGATTTTAGCAGAATAATATAATCGTACTGAAATTTCAACTTCTGCTAACTTCTTCAATTAAACAGCAAAATCACTGACATCTTGAATTTACAGTCAAAAGTAACAAATAATTTTTGGAAGCTATATTTTTGGTTGTGTTGTGAAAGTCACCTGTAGAGAGCTGCAAGACTACCTGTCTGTACTAAAAAATAGTCAGAACCAGAATAAACACAGCACCAAGCCCCAGTTAATAAGTTCTGCCTTTAAATAGGAGTTATGAGTACAATAGATTCATGCTGATGTGGCTAACATCTAGTTTGGATGAAATCAAATCCATCCAGCTCTAAGAAAGCATGGAGAGGATGCTTAAACATCTGCGCTTGATTATGCATAGGAAACTGACTAAGGCACCTTCTTCTCCCTGAGGTCAACTTGGTATAGCACAATTTATTTCTAAACAGTTAAACTTTCTTATATCCCCAAAACAGTGTGGTGATGGAAAAATTGCCTTATGGGAATGTGTTATGGCTTGTATTAGCCTCCAACAATAGACCATCAGAGACAACAATGTGGCCACAGCCTCCTTCCTACTTTGCCTACGCCACTGGTGTGCTGGTTACTTCTGCCACTCCAGACAGAAGTAGTGGAGTAATGGTTATTACTGGGAAAAAAAAAAAGAAAAATGCTTTCAATATTACTGGTCATTCTCCATACTCCTCCCATCTATCCACAGCAGAAAGAGCTGGGAGTCTCATCCTTACCCTCTCCCACCTCTCCCCAGCCCTTTCCTCTACCCCAGATCTTCTCCTTGAACCTGCACTCCCTCATTCTTGGACCAGCAAAATTCAGGTGCTCCCACTCAGAAACCCGGAGTGTGTTGTCTCATGTGCTCACCTCCTGCAGAACACAGCACCTTTATTGATCGAGTCTACCCTTAGTAAATTTGCAGAGGACACTAAGTTGGGGGGGACTGTTGATCTCCTGGAAGGCAGGGAGATGCTACAGAGGGACCTGGACAGGCTGGGTCAATGGGCTGAGGCCAATGGGATGAAGTTCAACACAGCCAAGTGCCGGGTCCT
>JAAGNO010013615.1:52649-83427 GCA_033439905.1 Ceryle rudis | reverse complement strand
CTGAGTTTTCACCCATCTCCTGGTTGACTTTTCATCCCTCCTGCTGGAAATTATGATTATTGATATTTAATTATAATATTATTTTGCATAGGTTTGATAGAAGCGCTGTTTCAGCATGGCAAACCACACATGATCCACCAAACTGTTATGATATTGTTATATTTTAAACGTTGGGACTTACAGACATTAAACAGTGAGAAAGCGATCAGCCACTTCACCTTAAAAAGTATTAGCTCACTTCTCACTCTTGACTGCTGGTTATATGGTAGCAAATTTAGTATACAGGGAAGTCCAAACCTTTTTATTTGATTCAGATATATATTGGTGAAATGAAGAACCTAATTTAATCCTAAATTGAATAAGAAGAAAACCGATGAATTAGATGAAGTTTTACAGTTTATTATAAAGTAGAAAATCAGATCTAATCTTTTTACATAATAGCAAATCATTCTTCAAACTGCTGATGGGCTAGTCCAGTTGTTTTACATAGGAGATTTCATTTAGTTTTTGACTAATTGAAAATAATAAAATATTTAATTTCTACCTACACTTTTCATATTTCTCAGAAAAACTGTTCTGTTTAAATTCATTTAGAAATAGAAACAAATGAGAACATCACTTTGATATAAGGAAGCAAATAATTTGGAATGAAAATGTAATAATTAAATAATTAAAATGCCTGGGTTTCTATTGGTGACATTAAGAAACAAACAAAAAAAAAAACCCAAACCAACAAACCAACCAAAAAGAATCAAAAAAGAAAAAAGGAGAAATCTTTCCAATTATTTAATAATTCCTTTTTTTTTTTTTTTTATCAACCTGGAAAGCACATTGTAATGTATTTGTCTTGTAGTCTCTTCAGTCACATCCCTAAGCACCATTTCTCTGTGAACTGATGTTATGACTGTAGATATCCAGACATCAAGTCCACTAAGCACGACTTCGTACTGCTACATAAAACTGTTACATGTTTGATTTTGTCTTCTCCTCACAATGACCTGAACTGACGCTATTGAGATAACTAATAAGTTTTCCAATGACTATAGATGAGCATTGAGAGGTACTCCATAAAAGCCATTTCGGATGTTCTAGTGAAAAAGTTCTGTGAG
Organism: Ceryle rudis; assembly: GCA_033439905.1. Taxonomy (NCBI): domain Eukaryota; kingdom Metazoa; phylum Chordata; class Aves; order Coraciiformes; family Cerylidae; genus Ceryle; species Ceryle rudis. The sequence continues at coordinate 82,318 of JAAGNO010013615.1, read as the reverse complement.
AATCAGACATTTTACTACACGTTTGCCACAGGACAACTATGCTTACTATAATGTAAAGAATATAAAGGTGATTTAAGCAGAGTCTGACAGGCCTATATGACCAAAGTGAGAATAACACAAGCACAAATGATACATTGCAATCTAAACAAAAGGAAAATTAACATTTTGAAAACTGTTTAATAACAGAAATATTTCTCTTTTCTTTACTCCTCATTGATAAATCACATTCATTAATCTGTAAAAGTATAAAAATTTTAAGAACATCTAAACCTAAATAAATCAAAGCGTTCCTCACTCTTTAGGGAACCCATATACTTTTGCCCACTAATTTGAGTTCTTTGAAATTGCTACTATTAGTAGCTGTAGTAGTAAAATCATGAGATTCATCTTTCAGTCATCCCAAAATTTAATGACCCAGACACCAATTCCTCAAAACTATTAATTAGAGTTTTTATTTAGTTTCATGGAAGTAAAAAGTCAGGCGGTGATATCCTTGCTCGGGATAATATGTAAATGATTAATATCAAGTAGCACTCAAGTTTCCTTTTTCCATCCATCAGAATTGACTTATGCTTCTATTTCCTCCTTTATATGTGTTCTTCTGCTCACACAGGAGAAGGTACTCTGAGATGGCTATAGAAAGCATAGTCTTAGACTATGCCATTTGTATCCATCATAAAAATTTATCCTCTGACTGAGATCAGAGACCTATAGCAAGGTCTTCTTTTCAAAACACCGTTGTGTTCAAGTTCTATCAGAATTTGATGCAGTTTTGTTCAGCAATATGATGTTTTAATCGAGATTTTCACTAAGTAAAAAATCCAGGCTCTGTTCTCATTGAATGTTTAGTTATGCAGTGTAAGAATTAAACTAGAAGAAATTGAGGAGACTTCGGAACCATAAAACTCTACAGTCTTACTAAGATCCAGGAGCTCTGGCATATATAATTGGGAATTGAACCCAGGGTTCTCACAGGCTAAGCAAGCAGTTAATTGTTGAATTCTTAAGGTGAATATTCAAAAGAAATGATGGAAACTGGTCTTTTTTTAACCTTTTAAATTTTATTAAATACCTTACAATTAAATGTGTTGCTTTTAACTGGCACCTTTTTATTATTTTGCAATTTAAAAAATCATCCTCAATTCAATGGAATATTTCATATCACACACATATATTTAGGTTTTTCAGCTTCATCCAATCTTTTTATTTGTGACTATTTGGCTACACAGTTCAATTATTTGTGCAGTCCAACTATGTACATTTCCCACAAGGAAGAAGAAATTAACAGCTGGACAGAGCTGCCACTCTGAGAGTGATCTGCCACTCTGCAGAGTGATCTGCAGACCTTTCTTTATGAAACACTGGGCTAAACAGGAATAGGTCTCTCAGAAAAAAATCCAGTGTATTTTGAAAAATTTACACCAGTGGAAAATATGACCCACTATGTTTTCTTAACAGGTTTAGTGTCAAAATTAGATTACTTAAATGGAAAATTGAAAAGCTAATCCCATTTTTTTTTTTTTTTATTTTTTAAAAACTGCATTAAATACATTTATTTTCCCCATCCTAGAGAAAATATAAAGATTTGGGAAAATTTAAGAGCCCCAAATTCTCCAAGTCATTGAGAATCTCAAGCATTTTAATAGCTTCCTTATTTATACTGTGTTTCTGCAAATATTCTCAGTGGGAATACCCACAGTCAGTAGAGCAAGATCTTCACACATCCTGCTAATTCCTACAGCTCATTATTAATGCAGCATTTACCCTTTGAGATTTGCTGAACTAATCAAAATTAATGTTAATAATTGGCAAACTGGGATTGCCTCTGGACAAAGAACACTGCATGCAAATTAGTGTTAACTTTTGAGGCCATCAACAAAAGTAGATTTTCCAACCTTCTTGATACCTCTCCTGGTTTTGGTTTTTAGTTTGTTTGTTGCCATATCCTCACACTAGGTCAAAGTGATGCTGAAAAACACCATGCACAAAGCTATAATAGGAACTACCTTCAGAAACTGAAATACTGAAAATGAGAGTATCATGGCCTTGCTCAGGTGATATCAGGATATGAGAACCTGAGATTTTGTCTCAGGCAGTGTTATATTTTATATATTTTATGACAAAGGCAGGCAAGAAACCAGTGATTAGGTCTACTAGCCAATCTATGCATGTGTTGCCTACATCTTCATATCACCTCAACACAGTATCAACAGTAATTATACTGCATTCCTTGTTATGCATCCTACCTGCAAGAGGATCCCAACAAATTTTATTCAGAAAAGAATGCTGTCTGAGAAGCTTATTAATGGTACCAGTCACTAGCCATCATCTGTCTGCTCCGTATCTTGTAAATAAATATGAATTTCTGGAATTCATAAAAAGGAATGGACTATAAAATGTGCAAAGCAAAACTCTTCAATGTGGTGCTTTTCATTTAATACCATGGTATTTCGTTCTCTTAAGTGTCTGCTAGTCCTTTGTAAGAAGCATCGTCACCATACATTAAAGAGTTGGCTTGGGATTCAGAAAACTTGATTTCAATTCATTGCTTTACCATTGCTCTGTGGAGTGACCTTGAACAAATTAATTTCTTCTTTACTCCCTGGTTTTACCATCCATTAAAAAAGCCACAGGGATAATAATAGTGACCTTTCTATAAAATACTGTAAGCTGTAAAGTTGCTAAGTACAATGTGCTATTATTGAATACTGTCATTATTACTTTCAGAACATGACTACTATTATTATTATTTTACATTATTTTAAATATTTTATATTGATATGTCATCTGAAACTAAGATACAAGACTAGGAATATTGCCACTTACATGAAAATAGCCAACCAATAATTATTTCGGCTTTCTTTTTACCCACCATGCTCTTCTACAGACTTTCAAATGACAAAGTATTTCAGACTGATGGAGCTAGAAAAGACAGGGACAGAAAAGGATGGCCAAATTTGTCCCCGTGAGACTTCATATACTGCAAAATGCAACAACAACAAAATCTTTGCCAGGATTACAGTCTTCATTGTTGAATTCTCTGCTCCTAACAAAAAAAGAGACATAATCACTGCTGCAGTATTAATGGTCTTAAAGGGAAACTGATAAAAGTGTAATGCCTAGACTTGCTGTCTTCTCCTCCCCACCCCCAGCTGAAAGGTTGAGGCAGTGAGTAAGTAGTGAAAGGAAGGGATCTTTTGCATTTAAATTCAGAAATAGCTGTTAAAGCAAGACATACTTAAACATTTTTAAAACAACAGCTTGAATGTTTCCCAAGAAGGCATTTCAGTAATTACAAGGATCTATAAATATTTCAAAGCTGCAAGACTAGAAAGCTTTAAAACTCTAGGAGAAATGTATGCAATTGATGAACAAGCATAATATTTCTCTGGAGTGGTATCCCACAAGCTATTGTAAAGAACCCCACAGAAGTTAATGGGACTAACTGTGACCATGGTCAAAAAAACATTACAGTAGGCCTATGTTGATTAAAACTGTTGTGAATCTGCTCTAGCATATAGTATTCCACAGTTACTATTCATCTACCATAAAATCAGACACTTACCTCAATTTCCTAGCTATATACATCCAGTCTCCCTGTTTTTTAGTGCTTAGGGTTGGAAGGGACCTTTAAAGGACAACTAAGTTCAACCCCCCTGCCAGTGAGCAGGGCCATCAACTAGAGCAGTTTGTTCAGATTCGTGTCCAAGCTGACCTGGAAGGTTTCCAAGGATGAAACATCTATCACCTCTCTGGGTAACCTGTGCTAGTGTTTCACCACCTTCACTGTAAACAATTTCTTCCTTTTATCTAGTCTAAATCTACCAACTTTTTATTTAAACCATCACTTCTTGTCCTGTCACAACAGTCCCTGCTAAAAAGACTGTCTTTCTCATGAGCCCCCTTTAAGTATTGGAAGGCCACAATAAGGTCTCCCCAGAGCCTTCTTTTCTCCAGGATGAAAAACTCCAACTACCTCAGCCTATCCCCATAGCAGAGCTGTTCCATCCCTCTGATAATTTCCATAGCACTCCTCTGGACCCACTCCAACAGGTCCAAGTCTCTCCTATGCTAAGGACTCCAGAGATGGAAACAGTACTCTAGGTGGGGTCTCACCAGAGCAGATAAAACAGAACCAGAGAATTCCTTCTTCTGTGAGGTACTCCCAAGGAATCACTCAGGTTAGAGTGATTCCTTGGAAATTACCAACTGGAACTACTCGTATTTGTCCACTGAATGTCAAGGGAGCATAAAGAGATTTAAAGTCATTCATGTTGTATGACTGATTCACATCAATGTGTCTCAGCTGTCTTAAATTCTTCTTTTTCCAGGTCAGTATACAGATCTAAGTGTCCTGCAGCCCCTTCTTGTCCTCGTGACTTAAACTTCATAGCACAGAAATCAAGATCTGGAACAGAGGAGAGGAATTACGCTACATGGTATCAGGATGCATCCAAGAACTCTGCCTCTTGGATATTGCCATTTAAGCTTTGGAATCATGGGTGCTTCAAGTAATCATCTGAAAATAGGTAGCATAAAGGTCTGAAAAGGTCTGGATGCTTGGTAGCTCAAGTAAAGATAAATTTACAGACTCAAAAGCTGTCAGTCACACATCCATTTCACCCATGTTCTGATCTGGCCTGGGAATGTGAACTCCTGGAAAACATCATGTTAACGTGACTCTGGGCACAAGCTACAAAGTGGAACACGACAGTCAGCAAATAACTATCTAGTTATAATAATAGGATCTCAACAATTCAGTGACTAGAATTGTATAATGACTGACATTGCTGGTATATGGAAAATTCCAAGATTCTGATATGTATTTCCAAGTTTTCTAAGCATCCGAATCCAACAGTAGAAATGTTGCAAATGTCTTAAATTTGGGAATTTACATTAGTAAATAAACTAAATTCAATTCCATCTTAAAAGAAAAAAATCTGGGAGTAGAAAACCTTAGGAACCCTGTCTGATATACTATTTCTTAATCCTAGGGACATTAATAGTTCTAATGCACAAAGAAATCTAGAAGTTTGGGATTCCTGATTCAGTCAGGGGGCAGTCCAAAGATGTAGGAATCTAGAAGCCAATATTATTAAAATTTCCAGGATAGTTATGCAGTTGTGCCAGGATTCTAAGCTTTCAGAAAATGCCTATCCAATGATAAAAGTGAGCTGAGAGGCTTCTTAACAACTTTCAGATGCTGTTCTAGGGCAGTGTCTTGTAGATGCTGTTTAAATTACTTCAGTCCATGGTTAATGCTTCTCAACTGTAATAACAGTTCATGGGAAAAAATTCCACTTAGTTCCAGTAGTAACACATGGGGCTGAATTAGCACGCACAGCCCCGGTGCAGCAATATAATGCTGCAGTAGCATTGCTGAGATCACTGTAGTCATGCTGAGTTTACAAGCGAATAGATGAAAGAAGGTTTTACCATATATAGGTCAATGTAACCTAGTTTAACTTTTGTATAATTCTATGGACTTCAGTAGAGTTGTTCTGTGTTAGCTCAAGCAGGAGCACACTGCTCTCATCTTGACATAAAACTGCTTTGGGAAAAGTGATGTCTTCTGGTGACAGGCTGCATTTGCATCTGGCAGCAGTGATTGATACAGTGCTGGCCAGTGTATAATATCAGTAAGCTGCAAATGTCACATCTTTTAGAGTCACTAATCACCTGAAGTAAGGCCACACAGATGGGTGCATCAGAAATAGGAAGCACCTCTACTGGGAATACGTGTTGGAGTCAGGAACACCTGCTCTCATTTTTTTATATTTTTTTTTCTTTTAAAGCCACAGTGAATAAACTTTGCTACTGAAAGTACCGCTGTGTACCAAGATGATCTGATTTTGGCTGTAAAGAGTGCTATGTGTAATGAAAATAAAAAAAAAAAGTGGCATGAATGATAGTAAAACCAATCCTTTTCAATTGATTCTCTCAGTTTTATGTAAAAACATTTTTTAATTTCTTGCTCCCTTTTCTGAAGCCAATGGATTACTCGAGAGGTTGGCCAGAAAATAAAAATAAATAAATATATATATAAAAACCCCCCATCATCTATGTACACTTATTTAGTCCAAGAAATCTATATATGCTTTGCCTGAAAAGCAGAGTAGAAGGCTAGCATGGAGAAAATAGCCCAAATAAGATCAACTAAATTCTTTGCACACTACAAAAAAATGTGGGGAGCTTCTGAAGCCAAACAGTGAAGGCAGAAGTGAACTCAGAGACAGGGTCATCTCAGATAGAAGAATCTGTAAAGGGAAAGCTCTGTGTATTCTATTTTTCCACTCTTGAGTACCTCCTTCAATATTTTCTTTTTTTTATGCTGCTTTTGAATCAGAAATCTGACATTCTGTTTGGTTCCTGATAATCTGTGTAATTGACTAGGGGATAATTTCTAACATCTCATTAGAGATGAGTAAAACATTCCAAAGGAAAATTGAAACCTGTGGTGACTGCAGCATCATCAATCCATTCGGAGAGAGACTTCAAGAAGGGAAGAAAGGCAAAAGCACTCAGTGCTTCAAACAACAGCAAAAATACCGAAGGATCAAGCCTTAATTGTACACATGGAGAGACTAGATTGCATCTTCAGTAAATCCAACAACATAGATTCCTGGAGCTTCCCATCCCAAGCTTATTTTGCAAGGTCATTCTGGGCTCCTACAAGTCTGTGATTATTTAGGTGCTACCTACTGACTGATGATCAGGAAGTACGGCATGGGCTTGGTCATAGTTTTACCTGTCACATGTATTTATTAAGTCAATTTGACTCATCTTTTGGATATTGAGTTTGGAAGGAAGCTGTGTTTTGTGTCTAAATGTAACCACAGCTAAATCCAGGAGTCCTTTTTCATTGCCTTGGTTTAGGCTTTTAAAGGTCAATGCTTAAGTTCTGTAGATGCAAGATATTTGTGAGCGTGTGCACAGGGGACATTGCTTTGGTTTGCTTTTTCTTACTTTTTACCCTCCAGCATATATGAAGGATAAGCAGTGTGTTGGAAAAGACATCAAGCAAGAGTTTTGGCTCAGAGCTAGTCCAGATGTCTGCATCTTTGCTCACTATGCTACCAACTGCATCTTTAAAAAAGAAGAAACAATGCCCCATCTACTTTGGGGACACTTTAGATAAGAAAAAAAAATAGAAAAAGAAAGCATTTGCTGGCACAAAGTGATTCTATCATCAGGCCAAATGGTTTTAAAAGCCTCTGAGACCGTGAGTTTAATTTTGCTGTATGGCTCCAAATCCTGTATAGTTATCACTGGAATCACATTTGTGAGGGCAATTGTGTCAGGATGAGTGGATAGTCGTTTTGTCTTTCAAGCATATGTCTCTGAAATGGTGGCTGCCACCTGGCAGACTGTTAAATTTCAGCAAGGGATGGAAAAATTATGATTATTTTTCTTAGAAGAGGGGGGGTTATGATTCACCCCTAACATGACTTTACTGCTAACATGCATATCTTCAATCATTTGTGCAGGTCCTGGATCCAAATTCATAAGAATGGGATAAAAATCAGACAAAAAGAGACTTTTGCATCAGAATCTTGCTAGTGGATAACATTGAAGAGAGAGAATGAATCCCCTAAAGAGACATCTGCATTAATTGTTAAATTGGCTTTCATCACACTTAGCTACTGTAAGATTATGAGCTGCTACCAGATGGTGCAGTTGAAGATGATCTTGGTATGATACAGGTTCTTTCAATCAAATGCATAGGAATCAGTTTTCTGAAAACTAAACTGGAAAGTTTTCTTAACTTCTGGATGTTCAGCATAACGTTGGTAGAAGTCAGTTTGATTGACTTTTCTCCTCTCTGGCCACTGATGGACAAGGACTCTTAATAGTTATGTTGTGCACATATAAAGAGTATGGATCTGAAGACAGGCCTATTAGAAGGAGGTCCTCATGCTGGAAACTGTAACACATCATTCTTTATAAAAGTGTCTCCAGAGTAAGGTGATGAATCTGATCTTAACAAATTTCAGATTAGTGCAATACTTCTTCACCGTTTCCAGCGATACCATCTTCCAGATCTTCCCAGGAGTTCAGGAACACACTAAGCTGTCACAACTATTACTTATTTTAAATTCAATGCTTTTATTAATTTTGAACTTTTCCACTTCTTTTTCTGGTCTGCAAAAGAGCCCTCAATATCACTAGGAATTTCTTGAGCTTTCATAGCTCAAATATTTGCAGGATTTTTTTAATATATTTTTTTCCTATGCAACCAACAGGAAATATGAAAAATAATCAAGTCAGCATGTCCGTATATATGATGAAAAAAGTTCTTCATCGTTTTCATTCCTTCAAATCCTGGGAAATCAATTTTAGAAGAAGATTTAATGTACTAACTTGCTTTTCAATTTTTTTTATTACTCTGTTTATGCTAGTTGTTCTCATATGAATTCCAGACTCCCATGAAATTTGTCATTATATTTTTGTATTAGAAACTATAGCCCAATTTGATCAAACTAACAATGGATTAACCACATCTGAAACATAAAGGCTATGAAAAAATCTCACCCACCCTGAGGTCTCTACAGCTAAGATGTATTCAAAGTTCACAAAGTCAGTGGAAGGAAATAGATATTGTTGAGATCCCTCTAGAATATTTCAGATGGTGATAAACTATTTTACTACCAATGTAGATATCCACATTTTGTCAGATGAATCTCTTTCCTCCTTCCATCATATATAAATAAAGAAGGTTCATGGACAGGTGATTCAGTCGGCCTATGTTAAATATCTCCTGGGTATGAGACAACTTGTTCTCTGAAGGTGCCTCTTTGTTCCCACTAACTGTAGAAGGACAATAGGTAACTTCACTGGTTTATATTTAGTCTGATTATTTCCAGCCCAGATATGTTCTGGTAGTCATGGTTATCACCAGATCAATCTACATTTCTAGAAAAACTGATTTTGCTAGGAAGAGTAGTTGGTTAACATCTTCATGTTTTCAACATATTGTTTCTTTGCATATGTATTGGAAATCTTGCCTTTCCTTCACCTGAAGCAGGAGCAATCTTATTATTCCCTCCCAAAAAATTGTTTCCTTTCAAAAAATGACTATCAAAGCTATTAGTAAATTGTAATACTTTGCTGACAACATACTTAAAAGTGATCAATCAAACACCTTTAGGGTGACAAAAACATTTTAAGTATACTTTGTGTAATAGTTTCCAAAGGTCAGGTTATTTCTGCCCTTTTATTCAAGGACATTTTGTGGAGTCAATCAATTTTAGTTAAGCATCAGATCTTCCACTTCTGTTTCCACCTCCAAGATTAACTAGCATAATTAAAGTTTGGTTGCTAAGCAGAATGCTAATTACCTTTTTGATGGTTAGAAAGCTCCATCTGGGTGTTTCATAGCTTTTATTCATTTCACACAACTGATTTATTTACCTTTGAATTGTACAGAAATATTTTAGTCATACAGTGTTCAACAATAGCAAATCTCAAGAGCTTTGTAGTTTCTAGAGCCAGAAGAAACAGAAAATGGGAATTTATCAGGTTAAAAACAGCAAATACAAACCAGTAAAATATCATTAACAATAAGATTTTCAAAATTTGCTTAAGGAATAGAGTAAAATCAAAGTATATGGTGGATTTTTGTAAAGTATTAAGCATTGATCTATATCTTTAAAAAAAGTCATAAATTTAAGTTTGGAAAAAGGGAGCCACAGGTTCTACAGAGAAAACAAAGTGAATTAGAAGGAGATTTGAATAAGAATATCTAGTTAATCTTAATACTTTTACTGCTGAATTAAATTTATAAGTTTTATGTCATCATATATGTGGACTTTAAGATCTGTTATTTCAATTAATTTATACCATACAGTGAGAAATTCTTCAGAGTAATATCAAGAAATATTGTAAGAAAAGTTCTCACACCATTGGAGTAAATGGAAGTGTTGACATCATATTTCACATAGCACAAGGACTGAAAATACACTGTTCTTAGAAAACAATGTTTGACTTTTCACTGTTACTTTGAGGAAGAATAGGGTAGCAAAAGAAGTCTCCAAGATGATGGAAATCCCTTTTTCAGGTGCCTTTTTCCATACTAAGATGCACTGATTTGAAGTACTTGTAGGTCATTTCATACCAGATGCGAAGTAAAATTCTCCTGGCATCAGTAAGCTCATTATCTTATCTGAGTTATGACAAAACAAATAGCTTTTAGCAGATGGAATGAGCAGTAGCGGATTTTGCCTTCTTTCAGTGATACATCACCAATATCATCAACAATAAGAATAATCATGCATTTACTTGCATTGCTTTAGTACTCTTGGAGTCACACTGCTCTAGCAGTTGGACAAACAGAATATCCCTGTCCCAGAAAGCCTTGCAACCTGCAACTCTGCTACTGTAATATTGCCTATAATTGCAGTGCCAGTCTATTAAAGGTGAAAGTTTGTGTTCTATTCCTGCCCTTGACACACATACTCCAGTTAAAATTCTGTAAAGTGCATTCTTCCTCTCCTCATCTATTCCATTAATTTTTTACAAAGTCCTGCTGGACAGTCTGTCTAGAATTTAACATACATTACAACAAACAATGTGTTGATAACTCATCCCTTCCAATTATACTTAAGTATATATATGAATAAGACATATATGAAACCTCACACCTAAGATTGTACAACCCCAGTGAGTCAGAATAGATTGAGGAATAGGCCAGGTGACACAGCACTGAATAAAACTACCTCGGGTCAGGGTGGACAGCAGGTTATATCTGAGGCAACACTGTGCCCTCACAACAGCAAAGGCAGGATCTTCTCCCATACGTGCTGTGAAAGGAAGCAAGGGGTACAAGGTGCAGAAAGAAACTTTCTGGTTAGAAAAAAAAAGAAAATTTATTTGTTCTGCTGCTGCAGATATACAAGAACATATGCTCAGAGAGGTGGCCCTGTTGTCATCCTTAAAGTATTTAAGAACTTCACTGGACAAGGTCTTTATAAACCTGCCTTGGCTTTGATGTTATTCCTGATTAGAAAAGGAAGTTGCACTAGAGAGCTAGAGGGTTTCCTCCTGACATTGACCTTCACCACATCTTCCATGTTACCCAGTCATATCTGGTTGCCTCACACATAATTTCTGCAAACATGATCAGCTTCATTTTCTTCACATTTGCTGAGTCTACTTCTCCCTGACAGTCAAAGACTACCAAGATTTTGCTGTTTTGTTTTGTAACATTTTCACTGACTTCCTTGGCTTTTTTCCCCAATCCTAGATCACTTAATAAAAGGCAGTACAATTGCCTGGTGGAAATACATTCTTCTGAGCACAGGGTAAATCCTTGAAGTGGAACTGCTTCCTCTAGAGGTATTTTTGCCTATGTGCCTTAAAGCACAGGTTACTCATGCATGGTCATAGCTCACATATATGTTTACCTATTGATTATTAACAGAAAACAACTGAGCATATGAATGAATAGGAATAACAGCTATTTTTCCAGCCACTTTTTCTAGTTCATGTTAATATTTTTTCATAATGCAAAATTATTTTCTTGGCTGATGCTTCTATTCTACCTTGTTGTTTATGTGGAAGACTAATTAACAGTTAAGAATGATGTATTTCTCTGTAGTCTTGGGCTGTATTAAATTAAGATGATGATGAATTTCTCACTCCCATCATTGCTCTTCTAGTTCTGTTACGGAAACTGCTGCCACTCTCCAAACAAAAATATGAAACTTCTTCCTTTATGCTTCATAGACCAAATTGTTTAACTGGACACACATGTTCCAGGAGAGATCCATCCTTAGGAACACATAAAAGTGGCAATGTAAAGTAGTAATTTTGCACAACGATTTCTCAAAGCCATTACTGGGGATTGGTAATTGTCACTGAGTGTAAATGGGAACTGGTGCTTGATTGTCCTCTTCTTTAAAATACCTGTATTAGTGATATGAGCAGACTTGAACGAATATCTTGTCTCCTACTTTAGGAGAAACATGAAGCTGGATCCTCAGCTGACATAAATCAACACAGCTCTGACAGGTCTCTGTTGATTTACACCAGCTGAGATGTTGAATCTCTGCACAGATATCTGTCTTTCAGCTGTTGAATGATTAATATTCACATCCTTATTTAGCTTTCTACCTTTGTCTTGGGTTTGGTTTTTTTCACATCCATTGGTTGATTCCTGAAGATATATTTTCTACTGATTTGATTTCCACCATATGCAGTTATAAGACTGTCTGAAAACGCAATTATTACTTCCTGAGATTGTTAGAACTGAAAAGTTTTAGAAAGCAAGATAGAAACTTTTCCTTTTCTGAGTTCTTTTTTCCAGTTTGCACAGACTATACATATGAATTTTGGAGCAGAGGAATATATTGCCTGCCAACAGAGAACAAAAACATTTTTTGTTAATAGAACCTTAATGTGTCTATATTGCTATATTTATCTAATTTATAATAAAGGAACCATATTTATACTCATTGCAGAGAAAATTCTCCATTGTATGTGATGACCTACATGAGAAGGGATGGTTGATATTGGCACAGAACTGCAAAAATGGAGACAGGATAGGGTTGGAGGACAAAAACCGTTATTGAGAAATTTTGTAATAGAGTGTCAGCCTTAACCTTGTAATAGACTTCTGACACAAATGTGTTTCTTATCCATCCAGCTATATATAAGGGAGTTAGATGTGACTTGTGAAGTACTGACAGCATCATTCTCTTGTATTGGATACAGAAATTAAACTAAATCATTTAGTCTAGTAATCTGAGATGGCTTTTGAAATAGTAATGTATTTAAAAATACTGCTTTTCATCCCAGACCTAATTTACTTTGTTTGTAGAACAGCTTTTAACCATGAGATGCAGATGTTGTCCCCTTGCTGTGTATGACTGTGAACTATTTTATCTTAACCATGTGTGTAAGTCTCTGTACAGGAATCTCTCAGCAATGGACTGAGGCATTACAAGAGCAAACTGTATTATACTATTAAAAGCATCTAAGGAGTGTTTCTATTAGAAATTATAAACTCTCTCCCTCAAAACAAAAACAAAAACCAAACCAAACCAAACCAAACCAAAAAAAAAAAAAAAAGAAAAAAAAAGGCAAAATGAAAGGAATGCAGGGAACCTGACACATGACAATTAAAGAGTCTAAACCCTTTGAGGAAATTTTTCAACAAAACATCTGTCATTGTGGTCCTGTGGGGAATTTGTATAGGCATCCACTTCAAAGAAATATGTTTACTTAAATAGAAATCAGATCAATGCAAGTATTGCCTTTATTTCTACCGAAATTATGTGCAGGGCACTGATTAATTTCTTGTTTTCTTGCTTAATTTCCTTCAGCCTCTCTCCTGTGAGTGATTTATAAAGGAAAGTCTCAGAAAGGCAATAATAATTCCTTTGGGCATAAATAACCCATCTGTAGACCTACCTGACTGATAGCACGGGGTAGAAATTTAATGTTTATTTATGTACATGGAAGATTCAATTTAATATTAGCTAGAATTTTTTTATCGTGATTTGTATTTGTTCACATGCTGAAATGGAGGTAATTTCAGAACATGCATAAATTCCTCCAAATGAGCAAAAGGAGAAATATGATAGCTTTCTTTGCATATACTTTTCGTGGGATGATAAAACTTTTTTTTTTTTAAAGCCTACCATTCCAAAGTTTCCTTAGATTCCATTGACTTGAAGACAACAAATAAAAAGCTTGCCTAAGATGTAACTTACCCATGTGGCAATGTTTATTTACTCTTATAAAACCTTTTAAACTATTTTAACTATTCAGACCTCACTTCAGAATTCTTTTTATTCAGGCATCATTTTGGTTCCTTCCTAAGGGAATTTGATAAAACAATGAAGACCATTTTAGCTACTATGATTTTTATTCCTGCACAACAGGTGAGGAGCAGAAACAGGTAGAGATTTCAGTTCACAAACAAGAGACATGGGTCTGGCTTCCTGTTACCTCTTCAATTTCTGCGCAGATTTTGCCAACATCAGTCTGTTACAATCAATATGATCAAGTTGCTTCCCTTACCAGAAAGGTAAACATTATGTCAGTAGAGCAAATCACACTCAAACTATAAGCACATAGCTTTGCTACTTATTAGTCTGTCTGTTAAAATGTAGATTGATATCTGGTGCAATTTTATATAATTTACTGAGATATATCTCCAGATCACTCCTAAGGACATCACCACTAAAAGAAGGGTAGTTAATGGAAGTGTATAACAAGGAAACTTCCCCAGCTGCTCACCTAGAATTTCAATCAAAAGAAAAACTGCAAGGAGGAGAATGTAGCTGTACATTCCCAAATACTGGGGTACCAATACATTCTGTCAGTTTTCAGACAGAGTGGGAATCTTTTAAAGGTTTGATGCTGTGCTGGAGAACCTAAGAGCTGGAACGATCCAGGTAATATTGAGTAAAAGCATGTTAACTGACTGCAGGTTCAGTCTGTGCAAACAGAGGCTAAATTTGTCTGAAAGCTGTGCAATTCCTACCAGAGTAGAACACATTTAGAGCTATTATTCCTGACAAAATAGTTAGGGGGAGGGGAAGAGTAAAGAAAAAGGGAAGAAAAATGTATTATTGGAATCCTCTCAATGACTCTGAAGAACAAGGGATTATTTGGAAAAAAATCAGCATTATCACACGTTCCAGTGGTTGACTGAACACATACCATATCAGACTATCTTTGTGGTTCTGTTTTGTGCTCAAATTCTAAAGGATAAACCTGAAAAGTGTTCCTCTCATCTTCACTTGGATGTTTTTCAGCTTACTTAGGACCTTGAAGATTCTGTAGTTCAAACAAAGAAGAGAATCTGATTTCCCTTTTTTTTTTTTTTTTTTTTTTTTTTTTAAATTAGGAGATTCACATTTATTTCAAATGACATTTTTGCTGCCTTTACTATTCTCCTGAATTTTCAAAATGTTTTCCAGTTAGAAGGTTGTAAAGTTTGCTGGTCTCTGCAAGTTGCTAATAAGGACTACATTAAACCAATCCATCAGCCCTGGCACTCAATCAAAGTAAGTGAAACAGATGTTCTACCTGCAATGTCTCCCTAGAAACAGCTACAAAGAAACGTACTTTCTTTGACTTTTAGCACTTGCACATTTATCTGTTCCTCATAACAGCTTTTTTACACTTCTTGATTACTGATTGGCCACAGTATAATTGGAACTAAAAGCTTTTAAATTAACTGTTAGTAAAAGAGCAAGTAGTCCATCTAAAATGCTGAGTTAATCAGCAGAAAATAGGACTTTCGATGTCTCCCTTTAGGTCACATCTGTAATTTAAAAAAACTGCATTGTTTAAAAAAAAAAAAAAAGTTGGATTTCCTTATTTAGGAATCAGCCTACTTGAAACATGAAAGTATGTATAAATCCTAATCAAATATTTACAAAGGTCTTTTCAAGACCATTGATTAAATGCCCTAATATTGGTACTATAAACCAGCAATATCTTTTGGCTTTGGCTATGCCAAACCCTGTCTGGTATCACCACATTCTATGAGGCCAGCTTTGGAAAACACCATTGTCTGGTGTTGCAGTCTTGAAGGAAGTTTTTAACCAATGAAAGGCAAAGGAAAATGACATAAAAATATCATAATTCAAGAAACAACCCCTAATGCTGGCCATGTCATGGGTAACTTTAAAAAAACATAAATAAAATTTTATGGACCCAACACCTGCTTCATCAATATCTTCTGTTTTTAAAGATAGTTATTGGCAAAAAAACTATGATGCTTTCTGAGCTGTTGTATTTTTTGGCTTCCTTTCAGCCAAAAAAATAGTTGTATTTACATAAGAAGACAATATAATTTCCTGAAGCATAAATAGTTGTGAGATTGATTTTCATAAAATCAAAGACTAGCTGAAGATGGATTGTACCACAGGAGATCATCTAGTCCAACTCAAATTCAACCCTGATCAAAGAAAGGCCAGTGAGAGCAGGTTCCTGAGGACATTGACCTGTCTTTTATTTGGAACTGGAAAAGACAGATCAGGTGGGCTGTCAGTATATGCACCACTAAATACATGACATGTTTAAAAGTTGAGGAGAGCACTTTTAATGACAGTTTTTCTCATGAGCATTTAGAAATGTGTGTACAACTTATATCAGTCCAGCTGACTGACAGTAAGAGATTGAGATAACCACAGGCTTTCATCAGCTAATTTGGCTTTTTTTGTCACTTCTCTACAGCACTGTAATGTTGATACTGGCCTAAAAACTTGTTATTACTTGGTCACATATGTTAGAACCCATTCTCAAGCAACAGAGATCACTGAAAAACTGTGACAACACAGTTTTTTTCCTGGGGGGTGGGGAGGGGAGGGAAATGCACTTTTACTAAAACAGACCAGTTTAATGGGAAGTTATTGTACTGGAACACCCCAAAAATTCTGGCCTTGAGATTTCAACCCTTAATTTGGGATTTCTATGCCCTGTAACAAACTGTCTTCTGTAGGTTTCAAAGCACTTCGTAAAACTGGTATGACTATCTTACACTTGTGGAAAGACCAGATTATTGTAGTTGATCACTCAGGTACAAGTTTCCGTTGCTGGGCAAAAATAGCTGCATTTTCAGTAAGGCTGGGCAACCTGAAGAAGGCTTGTAAACATCACAGCTTCCAACTCCATCCCAGGTAAAACTGGTGCAGAACTTCTCAGCCTAATTTTTGCTGCTGCAGACATACCAGCCTGAATCTATCTCAGGTCTGTACTGCAGGACAAGTGAGAGATGTGACAGATATGTTCTGGCTGAGTGAGAAAGGGTAACTAATGCTCTTGGAAGGGCTATAGTTGCCACTGTGTCACTTGTTCACTGTGACAAAAGACGGTTATTTTTTCCAAGGCTGTCCTAGAGGCTAAACAAAAAACACAGGAAAGCCTTGTTAATTTCTTGCCTCCATCTGCCTACCACAGCACACAGATGTCTATTTTGCCTGCCCCAGGAGCTAATCTTCTCAGTAAGTCAATGGAAGAGAAGCAAATCACCTACCAGTCAGCCCTGTCTGCCACCGAGTAGACCACTGCTGCCCACAGGTAAGTTTATTGTGCCCACACTTTTCACATGTCCTGGAGGTCAAACTTGTTATAAGCTAGGTTAAATCAAATGGATCTGGTTAATTCCCCCTGCAAATAAGGCCCATTCCATCTGTCTATTTAAAAACTGTAAAACATAAACAATTACAAACACTTCAAAGACTTGAGTGTCCTGCCTTTCAACAAGCTCCAAAGCTTGTCTATGTTGATAACAGTTATGCTTTCCTCTCTCCCCTGGTTGATTTGCTTGTTTGACCTACTTTTTCAACACTTTCCCTAAAGGTAACACTAAACCTTTCTGAGTTGCTCATACAACTTTTTGATCATATTTAATAACCAGCACCTCATTTTGAAGGCTGTGTATAACTATTCACATTGGGAGAAATCCCAATAGCCCTTCCTCGTCCAAGGGATTATTTGCATATTAGGTCAGGCAAAACATTTCAGTACCTCTATCTCTTTCAGTTAAATATGCAGAACTTCAGCAAGAAGATGGGATTGGTTTTTATATGTGTGTAATGTTGTTTTTTCCATCATCAATTATAAACAGCTCTGTAAACACAGGGAACTATGGACATCTGATAAACTGCAGGGTATCTAAAATGTGCTGAAAGGGATGAGAGACATGACAGAGGGCTTATGGAACATACACTTTTGGAGTACATCAGTTAATTTATGGTATCCAAGATAGGAGTACACACTTGTACTGAGGCAACTAAACCACACCCACTAATTTTCAATCCCATTTTTCTGGAGGAGGGAAAAAAATCACTCATGTTTAAAAATGCAGATGACAGCTCATTGTTTCTTTGCTACATTTCCAGTGAATTTATGTTTCTTAATCCCTCTTGATGATTGCAGAAAAAAACATGCTGTTATTTCTAGCACTAAGATAAAAAATTCTGCTCCCAACACTGCAGCATAGAAACTGAGCTGAGCACCAGGAATGCTGAGGGAAACAAAAGCAAGACTGGGAAGACTCATAGTGTCTTTCTGACAAATGCCTATTCGCCTGTTCACATTTGCATTTTCTAAATAGGGCTCCAATATTTCTACCTCAACAATCCTGGAAATTACAGTTGACCCTTTTGGCTACCAGGGCACACTATTGACTCAAACTCCACTTGCTGTCAAACCAAACCCCCAGATCCCTTTCCATGGGGTTACTCTTCAGCTTCTCATCCCCCAGTTTGTGCATATAGCCAGGATTACCCCATCTAAGGTGCAGAATCTGGCACTTGCTCTTGTTAAATTTCCTATAGCTGGTGATTGCCCATCTCTCTAGGCTATCCAGATCTCTGTAAGATCCCTCTGCCCTTGTGGGAATCCACAAACACACATCAAGAAACCATTTATTACAAACACAAAACACAGACCAAGCTGACTGACAGATTTGCAGAGTTACCTGCAAACAGATGTCCAGAAAAGTGAGGCTTACTTTACTATATATGAGATCTGAAAATAAGTAATCTGGACTGAGTCATGCTCTGTTACTGATGGTATGAAAACTTTATACTCTGACATGACAAATGTTAAGTAGGGGCTTTTGCATGTTTTGGTGAGGTTCAGTGGCATAATATACAGAATATATTATATCGAAATTATTTTAGCAACTTTTAGCATACTGTTTTTACAACATTTTATCTAACACTAATTACATAGGTAAAAATGTTATTCCTATAAAAACAGATTACATTGGCATTTTAGTTAGAATTCATCTCAACAAATTTTAGACATTTAAGTGTCAAATATATAGGTATTCTCTGTTCATCCTTTAGTCCATGGAAAACGTTATGATCCATCACAGTGTCAAAAACTGTCCTCTGGACGTACTTGTTACCTTCCATTAACTGTTAGGGGAGTCTACAATTGACTAGTTCAAACTTAAATATTTCTCTTTTAGACGTGTAAGCTGGAGCAGACTTTGTGTTCCAAATTATATTCAGAGCCCACTTTGTCTTTTATTGATGAAACTGAGAATTACTATGTAATAAACATTTGTAGTGTGCTGTAAACATTATTTTAGCAATTCTTTCTCTTGATTTAAGAATGTGAGTAGTCATTTAGAGTGTGGATTCATCACCAGAATTAAGATGCTTAAGGACAGTGTTCTACATGGGACTGCGGTATCTAAGTACTTGGTCAATGCAGACCGAGTCAATACAATTAATGGAGTCCAGTTCAGATCATCCCAAAGCAGGCTGCACAAGGATTTTCAGCGCTTGAGGTAAGACTCTGGATTCCAGGGTTAGCTTCTTGAAACAAGTGACACAATCTTGTCTATAGCAAAAATCCTTCTCCTTTTATGGACTAAATCCTTGTATTTCTGCACTCAGGAGATACTAGAAATCCTCTCTTGGAGAAGTGTTGGGAGCACAAGCACCTGTGAAGTGGTAAGAGAGACAGGACTATAACAAATGACCTACTTAATATGTTTGATACTCTCATCTGACAGCAGCAGGATGTATTTCTTTGTCATCAGTAAGACACTAGCAAGGTACGAGGTTAGTGAGTGGAATTACTTTAAATAACAGGTGACTTTTTAAAATAAGAACCAGAAGCCCGCAGAGATATGCAGAGTAGAAAATGTCTCAACATTTCAGTGGCTAATGCAGAAGACAAACATCTCCAGCAAATGGTTCATCCTAGTTTAAATAAATGATAAAATAAGTTGTCTATACCTCTCCATATTGTACACAGGGAGCCTTTGATTAAGTTAGACCTACATGCCTGAATTCTATATAGTTGAGGCAAAGTGAAGTGAATCTCAACCATAGGCTTATCAGTCAGGTGACCAGAATGAGCAGGACTTTAATGTTTAAACCTCAAGTAAAACATTCAATTTAATCATTATGAGACCCAGACAAGTAACATTTTTTCTAATTGAATGCATTGTCAGTCACTCTCCAATGACCCTGAGATGTTTTATTTGTTGAAAATGTATATCTCCCTCCAGATTCTTTATCTACCCCTCCATGGTATGCTGAAAGGTCTGAAACCAAAAAGAATTAACAAAACATGAAACTTGATGTCATTGAAACTTGAATGTAATTAAAAGTGAAAAAAATATAATCCAAAGTGCCACGATAAAAAACCCAAAACTTGCACCACAGAATATTCAAAACCTCCTTTACAAACTCAGGAAATGTAGCTTAAAAGGAAACCAAGGGAGGCTGAGGAAAGGTCATATTTAGAACAGATTTTGATGAGTGCAGTGCTGTCATCCATATGAATAAAAATTACACTTAACTGTGTTAATGTAATTTCTGTAAAGAAATTAATACCTGGAGAACACTGTTATTTCTTGAAGAAAATTTAAAAGAAGGAGTTTTGCCTAAACACAAGATAAAGCACAGTAAAGAATGCCGGGTTTTGGTTGCATGTGTCAAATGGAATATAGCTATTGCTATTCCACTATCCCATTGACTTTCAGGTTTAACAGCAGAGGACAATTTATAGCATAAAAGCATTATCTTCATTCGCATTGTGAGTTAATAATGGATGAAGTTCCTGCCAGTCAGATCCTTGCAATGCACTGAATGAAGCATAGAATTGATTTAGTATACCCAGAAAAATTAAGTGGACATCTTGCAATGCCAGAATTAACTGCAGGATGTATTTTTGTTTATTACTTCCAAGGGAAACTTCAGTGGCTCTCATTAAATGCATGGATGGATGGACGGGTGGATGAATGATTGATGGCACAGCAATCAAATATAGCCAATTAGTTTTCCATTTCTTCTAGGCATATTGCTCTATTAAGAATCAGAAACACAGTAATAACAATCAAACTTAGTAAAGCCATCCTTATTTGCTCTTTAGGTTGAAATTCAGCCCTGCAAGTATGCACAGCAAATGCCATTTCGTGTTTCTCCTTCCTCCCTACAAACACTTGTATTCATTAACAGTTTTTGACATTTACAATCAGGACAGATTTTCAAAAGTGTTTACTTTTAGAACTGCAAAATAAGTAATCACATTTTCCAAAGAGCTTGTTCATATTGGTCATTCACAGTAAATGCCACCCTCTTCTGAAAAAAATAGCCCAGCTGCCCACTCATGCTTAAGAGGAACTTCCTGGAATCAACAATAGGAGGAAATAGAAGAATAATTTCATTATACTATTTCAAACCCATCTTAAAATTAGTGATGTAAAAATGAATAGATAAAAATAGTGGATAAATATATCTGTTCAATAACCAGAAAAAGGCTAAGTTTGTGTATTTTGTGTCCTAGTGAGGTTCAACAGTAACAAGTGGATGCGATTCATACAGTGCATGTCAGAAGTAAGTCAGGGCTACTTATTTCTATTCACCACTGGGTGCAGCACTGTTTGAAATGTTGCTTTACCATCTAGTCAAAGGGAACACTAATGCTTCTAGAAAGGGAAGGCAATTGCTGTCTTGAGACTATACCCTCATTCTGGTCAGTATCTATTGTCTCATAGTTACTTGTTTTCCACTCTGTCTGTCTATACTTAACCTTTACCTAATAATACCAGAAAGGTTATTTTCACACAACAAAGTCCACTTCTGGCTCTGTCTTTGCACTATAATGAGCCAGAGGAGTCATTACTCATCAATTAATTATATTTAGCCCAATTACAGCATCCATAATGCTGTGACTGATCTCATTTTACCTTCTTCATATTCTCAGACAGGAGTTTAGTTGAAAATTTGGTAACCAGCAGCTGCTGAAACTGCTGTTTGAAACTTCAGCTTCTTTTTGTGTTATTTTTTTTTTAAATTTACCTTACACCTATTTCTAGTTTTTAAAGTTCACTTTAGCTTTGTGTTCACCTTCTCAACAAAGGTAAACCTCCCCCCGGGTTCAGACATACTTTCATTGAAAACAGCTTTCCTTCCTCCCAGCATTCCCCACCTTCTGCCTTATAATCACCCGCTATCACTCTTCTCTAAGTACATAGCAGTGTATACATTCCCAGAAAGTGTCTCCAGTCTGCCTGAATTTCTCACATTTATGAACTTTAAAAACAGGAGATATTCTTTATCTCTATCACAGAGCTGGTAATCTTGATTTACATTATTTTAACATTGCTGTGTTATTCTTTTATATTCTCCGGGTCCAATCCTGCAATTGGTCATGTGATTTGTTTTCATTCACCTTAAATATAGCTGTGTGAGAGACTATATGTGTGGTTGCCTAGACCATGCCCATCCCTAAATTATGCATAGACTGTTCTGTTCATATTTTAAATAGAGATTTCCATAACGTAACACATGTGCAGCATTGGTCCAAGCCATGGTCTTGTTTTGGTACAGCATTGTAAACAAGAAATAACTCCATCATATCAGGGTAAAAAAAGATGTAACAAAAGGATTAGTAGCATATGAAATGTCTGATTTTTCTCAGAAAGTAGACCTAATAAGATGCAACCCCTACACATGGAGGTGCTTAATCAATTCTGCATTGACTTCACTAGTCAAAACATTTCTTTTGAATGTCATTTGTGTTTAAATTGATTAATTTTATTTGATCCCTTTCTGAACTGGTCCTGAATGTCTTATGGGTTGCTTATAAATATTCATTTAGTAACTAGAATGATTAACTGGCATAGATTTTTTTCATCTGCTGCATTGAGAGGTTTTATTTTGCTGCTCATTGATGTCTTCTAAGTCTACTGTCGGTGGTTTTTGCTGGTTAACAAACCAATGAAAACATTTTGGTTAGGAGTCTAGACATCCTTATGGAAGTCCTTTTGATTAATAGTCATCTTGAACAAATATTTAACTAAATGATGCTTGTGTTAAAAAATCTGTGAAACATTTAGGATCGATGAACACAACTTATGATTTTTCTGAATATTTCAATAACCACCAAGCCTGGACTAATTACTGTGAAACAAGCTCAGCATCAGATTTGTAGCAATTGCCAAGCAACATGTGTTTTCCAGCTCAACTGTCTGTATTTGGATGGAAACACAGTGATAATAAGGCACTATAGTTCCTTCCCTGTCATATAACAGGAGAGGAGGAGGAGTACAGCCCTGTGGTCCTGTCTGGTAAGTCTGTGACTACTGTTGCTGAGAGACAACAAAAGCCAAGTTTTAACTTCATCTGCCTGGGACAGCTAAGTTTGAGATTTACTGCCAGGAATTAATTAGAGTTTAACCAGAAGGGCATCCAGCTTGTGTCTTGGTATAACTACAGCCATACAAAGGTATAATTGTGTTCCAGCTTCTCCCACATGCAATGTGAGCAGGTGACTGAAACTGAAATCTGTGCTATGTCAGCACAAAAATAGAACATGTTTGACATAACAGTGGTGGTGGTTTGTCTGGCCATGCCAAAAGTCCTGTAAGATGTCATGACTTTTTGTATTATTATTATATCCAGATAAAATGCAACCAATTTCCTTTTAAAATATAACCAAAGCCTTATTTTAATTAAAAGGCAATAAAGTTCCTTCTAGATTAAATAGGCAGACAGTCTTCTGTAAAATACAAAAACTGTGGAGAGAAAAGTGTAGTCTGTATGAAAAAGGCTTGCATTTGGGAAGTCAGATATAGAGAAAAATCAGCTTGAAAATAAGAATCTTGAGACTCACCCACATCCTCCATCTCAGGTGTCGCCTTTTGTGATAACTCTGCTCTATTGAATGCCAGCTGTGGGCTTCGCTTTCTAGTTAACAGATAATTTTCTTGACAGCACAAAGGACTGTTATGATCTTTAGCTCAGAAATGCCAATCTATAACTAAGAGATCCCTTGTTCCACAGAGGAGCTGTAGAACTCCTGCTTTTTATACTGTCAGTGAAGGCAGGTACTTGTAGAGAATGACTGTGATTTGAGTTGGGCTGAATCATACTCTGGTTCTGCCTGGTTTTCTCTGTTGTTCATATAGTGAGTCTAAATCAGAGAGCTTAGGTATGCGACTCTCCACAATTAGGCAAATATTACCTGGGTAAATAGAAGAAAGATGTTTTTTGCAAAAGTGAACAAAGAAAAGCAACCACAACAATGCAACCATGCTAAACTTCTGGGTTTGTATTGGAAAGACACAGAAAAAACCACCCAACAACTTTCTTTTATAATCAGATCGAAAGGAGCCTTTATTCAACTCAGCTCTAATTCTGGCAAAAACAACATTAGTGTGTGAAAAGGCTGAAGTAGATATTGACTTGATCTACTAAGGTTTGTTTACGAAAAACATCCTTCAGTGATCAATGACTATGCCCTCTGGAAACACACTGTCAATTCTGACCTTGAATCATTGATCAAACAGTCTTGATTTTTATCAGAAAATAAAGAAATGAATGAATTCATGATTTAGTTGGTAGCAATTTTCTCATTGGAAAGTGAATACAACATAATGCTAACACGGGGGTTGGTAGTTACAGTACTTCATTTTTTGTTTGGAAAAAAAGTACTTCATTTTTTGTTTGGAAAAAATTTGCCTTTTCTGCTCTCTGTGGTCTCAGAGAGTAGAAAAGGCAAATAGCTCCAATGGAACACCAAAGCAACTTCTATATCCAGTCTTTCCACTTATTCACTGCCTCTACCATGTCTGAGGTAAAAGACTCACTCACCCCTTCTCACCGCCTCTACACCTTTGAGTGTTTAGCTGCAGCTCATGTCCTTTCTCTCAGCCATTGATTTTCTGACCCTGTTATTCACACTGGGATACCTCATGGGAATGGACCATGGTCTATGTGCTGCATAAAACCAGAACACAGTCCATGCTCCAGAATGATATACATAGTATAGGGTCAGCAAGTAACTTTAAAGCCATAGCTGACATGTCCCCTTTCTCTCTTTCAGTTCATTTTCACCACTAGCAACGGGAGCTACAGTGGGATTATTTCAGCCAGGCATCTGAGACCATATCTAATCTATATTATTATATGACAATAATTATTACATGGCTGTCATTTAGATGTGACAGACTGCAGCATGTGCTAGCTGTTTTTCCTTTGTTGTGCAAGATTTTGCTGGTGTCTGCAGCCTATTTAATGTACTAGTGATGAAGCAAGTATTTCTGTGAAAGTTATCACCCAGCCATAGAAGCATCTGTATGAAAAAATCCTGTGTCTACACCACTGCATGACAACCTCTGATATGAATCCATACCCCTCTCTAATGCTGGAACCAGGTGCATTGCTAACAAGCTGCAGGTGGAGACATGAAGAAATTAATTGAAAGGCCCTTGATAATTGTTCAGAATTCATCTTAAATACACTGGTGAATCTGTCATGTTTTACTAATTTACCTTTTGTTGGACTCAGTGTTTGCAATAAAGAGCCTCATATGTTATGTCACCCTGCGGTAGTCCCTGATCTTCGCTCATGATGGGCACAAAAGCTATCTATGAAGAGAAAGAAGATGAAACCTTAAAAAGGAAAACACCAAACAGGCCATGAGTTTAGGAGATAAATGCTATGGGAAGAAAAAGGCAAATTCAGAGTTCTGATAGGAAGAGAAGAAGCAGAAATCTCATTTTGGCAGGATGAAGATCTGCCTGGGGTTACATGGTTTGAATCAGCGGGACACTTGTGCACACTAGAGTTCTTACCCTTTGGAAAGACTCAATACCACAAAGTTTAAAAAGAGAAGTGGATGACATTCAAGCTTCACCACACTTAAACCTCAGTAGAGTTGCTGATAACCTAAAAGCCAACTCCTGCCCTGAAATATGTTATTTTTATTCTCATACCCCGGCAAAACATTGCTGTTTTACCTCCTGTGGTATAGATAAGAGGTGTATTACCAGATTCAACCGATGAAATAGCTGCAGATCTTAGATATTCTCCCTTTTGGTCCCACCTTGACTGTTGTATGCTTGATTGCTCCTCTGCAGGGAAGCCTGATGATCCTGTTTCCTTGAAGATAATTAATGCATGGAGTGCCACAGAGTACACCTACCCTGCAGAGTACACTGCTGTGTAAAGGCACTCCCGCTGGTTTTAAACTAGGTAACGTGTATGCCACTGCTTAGTGTTCAGCCTGGCACACAGCATGGTCTGTGAGATGGTAAATCTTCCTCCACTGAGCTACGTGTTCAAGCACAGGAATCAGGATTAGCCTGGGAGCATCATCTCCCTAAATGCCCTCTTGCCTCTAGCCTGTTTGAATTTCTGTGCCCCCTGTCCTGAAGCATCCTACAGCCTCCATCTGTATGCTTAGGTGTCTCTGCTTACCAGGTACACTTTCAGGATCCAGCAGCTGTGAAAACACAAGTTTTCTGTATGTCCACACAGTCTCTGGATAGCTGTTCTCAGCATTTGCTTGAGATCAGCTGGGATTTGTCTCCTACCAAAAGTGGGATTCATCTCAGCATATTTGTGTGCCTAAAAGCTAGTGTCTCATTTTAGTTATTGTCTGGGTTCCCTCTCCATTTAGTAGAGAGCTGTGCAGGACACGGTTCATCTTACCTGTCTTGGACATTATTTTGGGGATGTGATAAATCAATTTCTGCAGTTGCTTGTCTCAGTTAACAAGTGTTTGTTCACTGGATTTGTCTAAACACTCAGCCTGTAGACAGCAAAAGTTAGGTGGGATGTTTCGTATGTGTATGACAAAATATTCCTGTCATTCATCTTCATGAAAACATTCTCAAGTCAAAGGAGCTTAGAATTTCAAAGGACAATAGTACCTCATGTTTTTTCAAGCTATCACTCTGCTACAGGGTTTCTGTCTTGTTACCTTCTCCTGTCAACAAGCTTCATCCATACTGCACATTTAAAAAAAAAAAAAAAAAAGACTTTAGCATAATTTTACTGCACGTAGTGTTGTGGTTTAACCATGGTTTAGCTGAAACCAGGACACATAGGTGGACAATGACAAATCAACCCCAAGTATAATCAAATTATTTCCCTGATTGATATGCAGAAAGAGGAAGTCTTGTCCGTTTGAAATGATTTGTGCAAATTGCTGTACTGCACTGAACTAATTCATAATGACACAATCCTCAGGACTTGTGTGGAAACCTTCCTTGTTTTCTGAGGAACCTTTATATGCAGTATTTTCCTGTAAATTGTCCTCAAATGCAGTCTTTGTGTCAGTAACTCAATTGGTACAAATCCCTCAAGACATACAGAGCTACTGAGCTACACCACCTTGCATTAGCCAGCAGGTTATTAACCTGGTCTGTTGTGTTCTTAAAACAAACCAGAAATTCTTGTAGAAATCTTCCTAATGTTACTTTCTACAGCTACTTTTAAAATTTTTATTTATTTGATCTGCAGAAAACAGGCATAACATCCAGTATCTGATCTTTGGAGGTTTTTTCCCCCATGATCCTTTCTGTTTCTTGGACGACCAGTTCAAAATGTATTTCATCTAAAAAAGCATGATTGCAAAAACAGTTGTGGTTCCTGTAAGACAATATTCCATAAAGTTCTTTGTAACATGCATTTCAGACATGGGCACAGAAGAAAGTAAGAAACTGTTTTCTTTACTATTTATATATTAAATTTTACTATCTGATAACCATGTGAAGTCTTTGGGGATTACTGCAATAAAAGTGGTTTATTTCTCCTTATATGTTTTGCTTCAGTACTGGATTCAGTTTATGAACCAATGATAACTGCTTAAGATATGATTTTGAGAGAATGCATATAGAGCATAAATATGCTTTCACAAAGAAGATACTATTTGATATTTCAAATGGTCATTATAAATATTGTACTTTTATCCTTGTAAACCTCACTGGCAACTGAATCTTTGAGTTGAGCATGTCTGTATGCATTAAATATGTTTTGCAATCAATGGTATTATGTATGTTATCCAAAGTTTGGAACTATCAAGGCACATACAGACATCATACACATGAAAACGGAAAATGTAATCTCTGAAGTGTCTTAGTTTCTGGTAGACTGGTTTCCATAGTAACTTGAAGTCACACTATCATTTGAACAGCTTTTGATGGGAAAGGAAAACATTATTTTGGTTCAGAAAACAAAAAGAAGTTTTTAACATCTGCAGTAACACACACCATGGTATCTTTGGTAACACCACCGTCAATACCAGATAGCATGCTCCTGAAATTTTGAAATATGTAAGAGGGGAGAGAAAGTGGTATAAGAAATAGAAAAAAAATGTCTTTTATAAAAAATTAATGCTGAATTGAGGCATTGGGGCCAACTGCCACAGATTCAGTCATTTCCTAAGGTCCTATAAGAGACACCATGAGATAAGAGTGAGAGGAATGTTACAGAAGATCGGACATGCACTGTTCAAAAGACAGCTTCCATTTCTAGTTTTCAGCAGAAATAATTGTTCCTTTTTTGAACTGAGAGATTTTGAGTCATGTCTATTAAAGGTAAAGCTGGATATTTACATGTCTTAAGTTTCCTATATACTAAGGGAATGGAATTGGTTTGTACGTAAATTTAATTTCAAGAAAGGTATGAAAACCAATGAATATAGAGCTAAAATACATTAGAATATTCTCTTTTCTCCGCTTAGTGTTTATTAATTTTTTTATTGGGTCTTGAGAGTCAGATTAATTTGATACAAAATACTGTGTCAGGAAAATCCTTTCCCTTGGGAAGCCTTCCACTGAAAGAGGTCCTGAAATATTTCCTATTAGTGGGACTATTTGATAATGTGCAAACTTTGCAGTGAAAAGGACACTTTAAATGCAGAAAGCAGCTTCCACAGCAATTAGTTAATTGTGAAAAACATTTTGTTACCAGGTTTCTTGTTTTCCAACCTGTATCACTTGAAGCACACCAGTCCAAGAACTTGCTGGAATACTTCAACCAGGACAACCTGGACAGACAGCGCAAAATCCTGATCTTCAAAACATTCCAGGCAATGAAGTTGATTTTATGGCATCAAAAATTATCATTGCACTTGCTCATAACTTCATTTATATTTTTCAGCCCTCTGTCAATGAAGGAAAATTCCTGGCAAATCACTATTGAGCTTGCTTGCTCACTTTTTCTCCATCTCTTTTTCTCCCAGATGCTGGCAAGCATGAATCATGAAACAGATAATTGCTGAAGCCTTGCTAAATGCATGACAAGTTGTAATGGTTATTTACAACATTTTACTTTTGAATTCAGATGAGCAGTTCTAGAGCTAATCTCTGATTTTTTACATTCATCATGAACTGCTGTTTCCTATGTATTCACTTGTGATGTGATCTACATATACACTGATTTTCTATAAATGTTGAACTTCTGTGAGTGACACTGGAATCCTTTCTCTGAACCTGAAAATAGACAAATCATACTTAAAAGAGTGATTGGAAATTTTAAGTCAACAACAACCATTAAAAATGATCAATTCTCCTATTGAAGGGAGAATAGAAGGTCATAGGAAGGACATGGACCTGATAGAGCAGGTCCAGAGGAGGGCCACAGGGATGATCAGGGGGCTGGAACACCTCTCCTATGAGGACAGGCTGAGGGAGCTGGGATTGTTCAATCTGGGGAAGAGAAGGCTCCAGGGAGACCTAATGCCCACCTTCCAATACCTGAAGGAAGCTTACATAAAGACTGGAGAGGGCCTGTTTACAAAGGCCTGGAGTGAAAGGACAAGGGGCAGTGGTTTTAAATTAGAAAAGAGAAGATTTAGATTGGATGTAAGGAAGATTTCTTTACCATGAGGGTGGTAGAACCCTGGAACAGGTTGCCCAGGGAGGTGGTTGAGGCCCCATCCCTGGAGACATT